>JAVKPL010004717.1:0-22561 GCA_032173675.1 Gastrolobium villosum
CGATGAAAATGGATTTCGTCGAAGATTTTTGACGGAAAACGAATTCTGTCGAAAACGGATGAATAAAATAAGTTGCAAAAGAAATTCATTTTGTGAAGTTTTTCGACGGAAAAAGAATTTCGTCGAAAACTGATGAATAAAATAATTGCAAAAGAAATTGATTTTGTGAAGTTTATAGACGGAAAATGGATTCCGTCGAAAACTGATGAATAAAATAAATGCAAAAGAAATTGATTTTGTGAAGTTTTTCGACGGAAAATGGATTCCGTTGAAGATTTTTGACGATAAATGTATTCCATCGAAAACGGATGAATAAAATAAATGCAAAAGAAATTGACTTTATGAAGTTTTTCGACGAAAAATGGATCCCGTTGAAGATCTTTGACGAAAAATGTATTCCGTCGAAAATGGATGAATAAAATAAATGCAAAAGAAATTGATTTTGTGAAGATTTTTGACGGAAAATGAATTCTGTCGAAAATGGATGAATAAAATAAATGCAAAAGAAATTGATATTGTGAAGTGATCCGTCGAAAATGGATGAATAAAATAAATGCAAAAGAAATTGATTTTGTGAAGTTTTTCGATGAAAATGGATTTCGTCGAAGATTTTTGACGGAAAACGAATTCTGTCGAAAATGGATGAATAAAATAAATGCAAAAGAAATTGATATTGTGAAGTTTTTTGACAGAAAACGGATTCCGTCGAAAATGGATGAATAAAATAAATGCAAAAGAAATTTTCGATGAAAATGGATTTCGTCGAAGATTTTTGACGGAAAACGAATTCTGTCGAAAACTGATGAATAAAATAAGTTGCAAAAGAAATTCATTTTGTGACGTTTTTCGACGGAAAAAGAATTTCGTCGAAAACTGATGAATAAAATAATTGCAAAAGAAATTGATTTTGTGAAGTTTATAGACGGAAAATGGATTCCGTCGAAAACTGATGAATAAAATAAATGCAAAAGAAATTGATTTTGTGAAGTTTTTCGACGGAAAATGGATTCCGTTGAAGATTTTTGACGATAAATGTATTCCATCGAAAACGGATGAATAAAATAAATGCAAAAGAAATTGACTTTATGAAGTTTTTCGACGAAAAATGGATCCCGTTGAAGATTTTTGACGAAAAATGTATTCCGTCGAAAACGGATGAATAAAATAAATGCAAAAGAAATTGATTTTGTGAAGATTTTTGACGGAAAATGAATTTCGTCGAAAATGGATGAATAAAATAAATGCAAAAGAAATTGATTTTGAAGTTTTTCGACGGAAAATGGATTCCGTCGAAGATTTTTGACGGAAAATGAATTCCGTCGAAAATGGATGAATAAAATAAATGCAAAAGAAATTGATTTTGTGAAGTTTTTCGACGGAAAATGGATTCCATCGAAGATTTTTGACGGAAAATGAATTCCTTCGAAAATGGATGAATAAAATAAATGCAAAAGAAATTGATTTTGTGAATTTTTTCGACGGAAAATAGATTCCGTCGAAGATTTTTGACGGAAAATGAATTCCGTCGAAAATGGATGAATAAAATAAATGCAAAAGAAATTGATTTTATGAAGTTTTTCGACGAAAAATGGATTCCGTCGAAGATTTTTGACAAAAAAGTATTCCGTCGAAAACGGATTAATAAAATAAATGAAAAAGAAATTGATTTTGTGAAGATTTTTGACGGAAAATGAATTCCGTCGAAAACGGATGAATAAAATAAATGCAAAAGAAATTTATTTTGTGAAGTTTATCGACGGAAATTGGATTCCGTCGAAGATTTTGGACGGAAAATGATTTTCGTCAAAAATGGATGAATAAAATAAATGCAAAAGAAATTGATTTTATGAAGTTTTTCGACAAAAAATGGATTCCGCCGATGATTTTTGACGAAAAAAGTATTCCGTCGAAAACGGATGACTAAAATAAATACAAAAGAAATTGATTTTGTGAAGTTTTTCGACGGAAAAAGAGTTTTGTCGAAAACGGATTAATAAAATAAATACAAAGGAAATTGATTTTGTAAGTTTTTCGACGGAAAATGGATTCCGTCGAAGATTTTTGACGGAAAATGTATTCCGTCGAAAATGGATGAATTAAATTAATGCAAAAGAAATTTATTTTGTGAAGTTTTTCGACGAAAAATGAATTCCGTCGAAAATGGATGAATAAAATAAATGCAAAAGAAATTGATTTTATGAAGTTTTTCGACGAAAAATGGATTTTGTCGAAGATTTTTGACGGAAAATGAGTTCCTTTGAAAATGGATGAATAAAATAAATGCAAAAGAAATTGATTTTGTTAATTTTTCGACGAAAAAAGGATTCCGTTGAAGATTTTTAACGAAAAATGTATTCCGTCGAAAACGGATGAATAAAATAAATGCAAAAGAAATTGATTTTGTGAAGTTTTTCGACGGAAAATGGATTCCGTATTGTGAAGATTTTTGACGGAAAATGGATTCCGTCGAAGATTTTTGACGAAAAATGTATTCCGTCGAAAACGGATGACTAAAATAGATGCAAAAGAAATTGATTTTGTGAAGTTTTTCGACGGAAAAAGAATTTCGTCGAAAACGGATTAATAAAATAAATGCAAAGGAAATTGATTTTGTAAGTTTTTCGATGGAAAATGGATTCCGTCGAAGATTTTTGACGGAAAATGTATTCCGTCGAAAATGGATGAATTAAATTAATGCAAAAGAAATTTATTTTGTGAAGTTTTTCGACGTAAAATGGATTCCGTTGAAGATTTTTGACAGAAATAAATTCCGTCGAAAATGGATGAATAAAATAAATGCAAAAGAAATTGATTTTGTGAAATTTTTCGACGGAAAATGGATTCCGTCGAAGATTTTTGACGGAAAATGAATTCCGTCGAAAATGGATGAATAAAATAAATGCAAAAGAAATTGATTTTATGAATTTTTTCGACGAAAAATGGATTCCGTCGAAGATTTTTGACGGAAAATGAATTCCGTTGAAAATGGATGAATAAAATAAATGCAAAAGAAATTGATTTTATTAATTTTTCGACGAAAAATGGATTTCGTTGAAGATTTTTGACGAAAAATGTATTACGTCAAAAACGGATGAATAAAATAAATGCAAAAGAAAATGATTTTGTTAAGTTTTTCGATGGAAAATTGATTCCGTCGAAAATGGATGAATAAAATAAATGTAAAAGAAAGATTTTTTGACGGAAAATGGATTCCGTCGAAGATTTTTGACGGAAAATGAATTCCATCGAAAATGGATGAATAAAATAAATGCAAAAGAAATTGATTTTGTGAAGTTTTTCGACGGAAAATGGATTCCGTTAAAGATTTTTGACGGAAAATGAATTCCGTCGAAAATGGATGAATAAAATAAATGCAAAAGAAATTGATTTTATTAATTTTTCGACGAAAAATGGATTCCGTCGAAGATTTTTGACGGAAAATGAATTCCGTTGAAAATGGATGAATAAAATAAATACAAAAGAAATTGATTTTATTAATTTTTCGACGAAAAATGGATTTCGTTGAAGATTTTGGACGAAAAATGTATTCCGTCGAAAACAGATGAATAAAATAAATGTAAAAGACATTGATTTTGTGAAGTTTTTCGACGAAAAATGGATTCTGTAGAAGATATTTGACGGAAAATGGATTCCGTCGAAGATTTTTGACGGAAAATGAATTCAATCGAAAACGGATGAATAAAATAAATGCAAAAGAAATTGATTTTGTGAAGTTTTTCGACAGAAAATGGATTCCGTCGAAGATTTTAGACGGAAAATGAATTCCGTCGAAAATGGATGAATAAAATAAATGCATAAGAAATTGATTTTGTGAAGTTTTTCGACGGAAAATGGATTCCGTCGAAGATTTTTGACGGAAAATGAATTCCTTCGAAAATGGATGAATAAAATAAATGCAAAAGAAATTGATTTTGCGAAGTTTTTCAACGGAAAATATATTCCGTCGAAGATTTTTGACGGTAAATGAATTCCGTCGAAAATGGATGAATAAAATAAATGCAAAAGAAACTGATTTTATGAAGATTTTTGACGGAAAATGGATTCCGTCGAAGATTTTTGACGGAAAATGAATTCCGTCGAAAATGGATGAATAAAATAAATGCAAAAGAAATTGATATTGTGAAATTTTTCGATGGAAAACGGATTCCGTCGAAAATGGATGAATAAAATAAATGTAAAAGAAATTGATTTTATCAATTTTTTCGACGAAAAATGGATTCCGTCGAAGATTTTTGACGGAAAATGAATTCCGTTGAAAATGGATGAATAAAATAAATGCAAAAGAAATTGATTTTATTAATTTTTCGACGAAAAATGGATTCCGTTGAAGATTTTTGACGAAAAATGTATTCCGTCAAAAACGGATGAATAAAATAAATGCAAAAGAAAATGATTTTGTGAAGTTTTTCGACGAAAAATGGATTCCGTAGAAGATTTTTGACGGAAAATGGATTCCGTCGAAGATTTTTGACGGAAAATGAATTCCATCGAAAACGGATGAATAAAATAAATGCAAAAGAAATTGATTTTGTGAAGTTTTTCGACGGAAAATGGATTCCGTTAAAGATTTTTGACGGAAAATGAATTCCGTCGAAAATGGATGAATAAAATAAATGCAAAAGAAATTGATTTTATTAATTTTTCGACGAAAAATGGATTCCGTCGAAGATTTTTGACGGAAAATGAATTCCGTTGAAAATGGATGAATAAAATAAATACAAAAGAAATTGATTTTATTAATTTTTCGACGAAAAATGGATTTCGTTGAAGATTTTGGACGAAAAATGTATTCCGTCGAAAACGGATGAATAAAATAAATGCAAAAGAAATTGATTTTGTGAAGTTTTTCGACGAAAAATGGATTCTGTAGAAGATATTTGACGGAAAATGGATTCCGTCGAAGATTTTTGACGGAAAATGAATTCAATCGAAAACGGATGAATAAAATAAATGCAAAAGAAATTGATTTTGTGAAGTTTTTCGACAGAAAATGGATTCCGTCGAAGATTTTAGACGGAAAATGAATTCCGTCGAAAATGGATGAATAAAATAAATGCATAAGAAATTGATTTTGTGAAGTTTTTCGACGGAAAATGGATTCCGTCGAAGATTTTTGACGGAAAATGAATTCCTTCGAAAATGGATGAATAAAATAAATGCAAAAGAAATTGATTTTGCGAAGTTTTTCAACGGAAAATATATTCCGTCGAAGATTTTTGACGGTAAATGAATTCCGTCGAAAATGGATGAATAAAATAAATGCAAAAGAAACTGATTTTATGAAGATTTTTGACGGAAAATGGATTCCGTCGAAGATTTTTGACGGAAAATGAATTCCGTCGAAAATGGATGAATAAAATAAATGCAAAAGAAATTGATATTGTGAAATTTTTCGATGGAAAACGGATTCCGTCGAAAATGGATGAATAAAATAAATGTAAAAGAAATTGATTTTATGAATTTTTTCGACGAAAAATGGATTCCGTCGAAGATTTTTGACGGAAAATGAATTCCGTTGAAAATGGATGAATAAAATAAATGCAAAAGAAATTGATTTTATTAATTTTTCGACGAAAAATGGATTCCGTTGAAGATTTTTGACGAAAAATGTATTCCGTCAAAAACGGATGAATAAAATAAATGCAAAAGAAAATGATTTTGTGAAGTTTTTCGACGGAAAATGGATTCCGTAGAAGATTTTTGACGGAAAATGGATTCCGTCGAAGATTTTTGACGGAAAATGAATTCCATCGAAAACGGATGAATAAAATAAATGCAAAAGAAATTGATTTTGTGAAGTTTTTCGACGGAAAATGGATTCCGTTAAAGATTTTTGACGGAAAATGAATTCCATCGAAAATGGATGAATAAAATAAATGCAAAAGAAATTGATTTTATTAATTTTTCGACGAAAAATGGATTCCGTCGAAGATTTTTGACGGAAAATGAATTCCGTTGAAAATGGATGAATAAAATAAATACAAAAGAAATTGATTTTATTAATTTTTCGACGAAAAATGGATTTCGTTGAAGATTTTGGACGAAAAATGTATTCCGTCGAAAACGGATGAATAAAATAAATGCAAAAGAAATTGATTTTGTGAAGTTTTTCGACGAAAAATGGATTCTGTAGAAGATATTTGACGGAAAATGGATTCCGTCGAAGATTTTTGACGGAAAATGAATTCAATCGAAAACGGATGAATAAAATAAATGCAAAAGAAATTGATTTTGTGAAGTTTTTCGACAGAAAATGGATTCCGTCGAAGATTTTAGACGGAAAATGAATTCCGTCGAAAATGGATG
Organism: Gastrolobium villosum; assembly: GCA_032173675.1. Lineage (NCBI taxonomy): Eukaryota > Viridiplantae > Streptophyta > Magnoliopsida > Fabales > Fabaceae > Gastrolobium > Gastrolobium villosum. Next base: position 6,328 of record JAVKPL010004717.1, read on the forward strand.
AATAAAATAAATGCATAAGAAATTGATTTTGTGAAGTTTTTCGACGGAAAATGGATTCCGTCGAAGATTTTTGACGGAAAATGAATTCCTTCGAAAATGGATGAATAAAATAAATGCATAAGAAATTGATTTTGCGAAGTTTTTCAACGGAAAATATATTCCGTCGAAGATTTTTGACGGTAAATGAATTCCGTCGAAAATGGATGAATAAAATAAATGCAAAAGAAATTGATTTTATGAAGATTTTTGACGGAAAATGGATTCCGTCGAAGATTTTTGACGGAAAATGAATTCCGTCGAAAATGGATGAATAAAATAAATGCAAAAGAAATTGATTTTGTGAAATTTTTCGATGGAAAACGGATTCCGTCGAAAACTGATGAATAAAATAAATGCAAAAGAAATTGATTTTAACAATTTTTTCGACGAAAAATGGATTCCGTCGAAGATTTTTGACCGAAAATGAATTCCGTTGAAAATGGATGAATAAAATAAATGCAAAAGAAATTGATTTTATTAATTTTTCGACGAAAAATGGATTCCGTTGAAGATTTTTGACGAAAAATGAATTCCGTCGAAAACGGATGAATAAAATAAATGCAAAAGAAAATGATTTTGTGAAGTTTTTCGACGAAAAATGGATTCCGTAGAAGATTTTTGACGGAAAATGGATTCCGTCGAAGATTTTTGATGGAAAATGAATTCCATCGAAAACGGATGAATAAAATAAATCCAAAAGAAATTGATTTTGTGAAGTTTTTCGACGGAAAATGGATTCCGTTGAAGATTTTTGACGGAAAATGAATTCCGTCGAAAATGGATGAATAAAATAAATGCAAAAGAAATTGATTTTATTAATTTTTTGACGGAAAATGGATTCCGTCGAAGATTTTTGACGGAAAATGAATTCCGTTGAAAATGGATGAATAAAATAAATGCAAAAGAAATTGATTTTATTAATTTTTCGACGAAAAATGGATTCCGTTGAAAATTTTTGACGAAAAATGTATTCCGTCGAAAACGGATGAATAAAATAAATGCAAAAAAAAATGATTTTGTGAAGTTTTTCGACGGAAACTGGATTCCGTAGAAGATTTTTGACGGAAAATGGATTTCGTCGAAGATTTTTGACGGAAAATGATTTCTATCGAAAACGGATGAATAAAATAAATGCAAAAGAAATTGATTTTCTGAAGTTTTTCGACGCAAAATGGATTCCGTCGAAGATTTTTGACGGAAAATGAATTTCGTCGAAAATGGATGAATAAAATAAATGCAAAAGAAATGGATTTTGTGAAGTTTTTTGACAGAAAATTGATTCAGTCGAAAATGGATGAATAAAATAAATGCAAAAGAAATTGATATTGTGAAGTTTTTTGACGGGAAACGGATTCCGTCGAAAATGGATGAATAAAATAAATGCAAAAGAAATTGATTTTATTAATTTTTCGACGAAAAATGGATTCCGTCGAAGATTTTTGACGGAAAATGAATTCCGTTGAAAATGGATGAATAAAATAAATACAAAAGAAATTGATTTTATTAATTTTTCGACGAAAAATGGATTTCGTTGAAGATTTTGGACGAAAAATGAATTCCGTCGAAAACAGATGAATATAATAAATGTAAAAGACATTGATTTTGTGAAGTTTTTCGACGAAAAATGGATTCTGTAGAAGATATTTGACGGAAAATGGATTCCGTCGAAGATTTTTGACGGAAAATGAATTCAATCGAAAACGGATGAATAAAATAAATGCAAAAGAAATTGATTTTGTGAAGTTTTTCGACAGAAAATGGATTCCGTCGAAGATTTTTGACGGAAAATGAATTCCGTCGAAAATGGATGAATAAAATAAATGCATAAGAAATTGATTTTGTGAAGTTTTTCGACGGAAAATGGATTCCGTCGAAGATTTTTGACGGAAAATGAATTCCTTCGAAAATGGATGAATAAAATAAATGCAAAAGAAATTGATTTTACGAAGTTTTTCAACGGAAAATATATTCCGTCGAAGATTTTTGACGGTAAATGAATTCCGTCGAAAATGGATGAATAAAATAAATGCAAAAGAAATTGATTTTATGAAGATTTTTGACGGAAAATGGATTCCGTCGAAAATTTTTGACGGAAAATGAATTCCGTCGAAAATGGATGAATAAAATAAATGCAAAAGAAATTGATATTGTGAAATTTTTCGATGGAAAACGGATTCCGTCGAAAATGGATGAATAAAATAAATGCAAAAGAAATTGATTTTATGAATTTTTTCGACGAAAAATGGATTCCGTCGAAGATTTTTGACGGAAAATGAATTCCGTTGAAAATGGATGAATAAAATAAATGCAAAAGAAATTGATTTTATTAATTTTTCGACGAAAAATGGATTCCGTTGAAGATTTTTGACGAAAAATGAATTCCGTCGAAAATGGATGAATAAAATAAATGCAAAAGAAATTGATTTTGTGAAGTTTTTCGACGGAAAATGGATTCCGTAGAAGATTTTTGACGGAAAATGGATTCCATCGAAGATTTTTGACCGAAAATGAATTCCGTCGAAAACGGATGAATAAAATAAATCCAAAAGAAATTGATTTTGTGAAGTTTTTCGACGGAAAATGGATTCCGTTGAAGATTTTTGACGGAAAATGAATTCCGTCGAAAATGGATGAATAAAATAAATGCAAAAGAAATTGATTTTATTAATTTTTTGACGGAAAATGGATTCCGTCGAAGATTTTGGACGGAAAATGAATTCCGTTGAAAATGGATGAATAAAATAAATGCAAAAGAAATTGATTTTATTAATTTTTCGACGAAAAATGGATTCCGTTGAAAATTTTTAACGAAAAATGTATTCCGTCGAAAACGGATGAATAAAATAAATGCAAAAAAAAATGATTTTGTGAAGTTTTTCGACGGAAACTGGATTCCGTAGAAGATTTTTGACGGAAAATGGATTTCGTCGAAGATTTTTGACGGAAAATGAATTCTATCGAAAACGGATGAATAAAATAAATGCAAAAGAAATTGATTTTCTGAAGTTTTTCGACGAAAAATGGATTCCGTCGAAGATTTTTGACGGAAAATGAATTTCGTCGAAAATGGATGAATAAAATAAATGCAAAAGAAATGGATTTTGTGAAGTTTTTTGACAGAAAATTGATTCAGTCGAAAATGGATGAATAAAATAAATGCAAAAGAAATTGATATTGTGAAGTTTTTTGACGGGAAACGGATTCCGTCGAAAATGGATGAATAAAATAAATGCAAAAGAAATTGATTTTATTAATTTTTCGACGAAAAATGGATTCCGTTGAAGATTTTTGACGGAAAATGAATTCCGTTGAAAATGGATGAATAAAATAAATACAAAAGAAATTGATTTTATTAATTTTTCGACGAAAAACGGATTTCGTTGAAGATTTTGGACGAAAAATGTATTCCGTCGAAAACAGATGAATAAAATAAATGCAAAAGAAATTGATTTTGTGAAGTTTTTCGACGAAAAATGGATTCTGTAGAAGATATTTGACGGAAAATGGATTCCGTCGAAGATTTTTGACGGAAAATGAATTCAATCGAAAATGGATGAATAAAATAAATGCAAAAGAAATTGATTTTGTGAAGTTTTTCGACAGAAAATGGATTCCGTCGAAGATTTTGGACGGAAAATGAATTCCGTCGAAAATGGATGAATAAAATAAATGCAAAAGAAATTGATTTTGTGAAGTTTTTCGACGGAAAATGGATTCCGTCGAAGATTTTTGACGGAAAATGAATTTCGTCGAAAATGGATGAATAAAATAAATGCAAAAGAAATTGATATTGTGAAGTTTTTTGACGGGAAACGGATTCCGTCGAAAATGGATGAATAAAATAAATGCAAAAGAAATTGATTTTATTAATTTTTCGACGAAAAATGGATTCCGTCGAAGATTTTGGACGGAAAATGAATTCCGTTGAAAATGGATGAATAAAATAAATACAAAAGAAATTGATTTTATTAATTTTTCGACGAAAAATGGATTTCGTTGAAGATTTTGGACGAAAAATGAATTCCGTCGAAAACAGATGAATATAATAAATGTAAAAGACATTGATTTTGTGAAGTTTTTCGACGAAAAATGGATTCTGTAGAAGATATTTGACGGAAAATGGATTCCGTCGAAGATTTTTGACGGAAAATGAATTCAATCGAAAACGGATGAATAAAATAAATGCAAAAGAAATTGATTTTGTGAAGTTTTTCGACAGAAAATGGATTCCGTCGAAGATTTTTGACGGAAAATGAATTCCGTCGAAAATGGATGAATAAAATAAATGCATAAGAAATTGATTTTGTGAAGTTTTTCGACGGAAAATGGATTCCGTCGAAGATTTTTGACGGAAAATGAATTCCTTCGAAAATGGATGAATAAAATAAATGCAAAAGAAATTGATTTTACGAAGTTTTTCAACGGAAAATATATTCCGTCGAAGATTTTTGACGGTAAATGAGTTCCGTCGAAAATGGATGAATAAAATAAATGCAAAAGAAATTGATTTTATGAAGATTTTTGACGGAAAATGGATTCCGTCGAAGATTTTTGACGGAAAATGAATTCCGTCGAAAATGGATGAATAAAATAAATGCAAAAGAAATTGATATTGTGAAATTTTTCGATGGAAAACGGATTCCGTCGAAAATGGATGAATAAAATAAATGTAAAAGAAATTGATTTTAACAATTTTTTCGACGAAAAATGGATTCCGTCGAAGATTTTTGACCGAAAATGAATTCCGTTGAAAATGGATGAATAAAATAAATGCAAAAGAAATTGATTTTATTAATTTTTCGACGGAAAATGGATTCCGTTGAAGATTTTTGACGGAAAATGAATTCCGTCAAAACGGATGAATAAAATAAATGCAAAAGAAAATGATTTTGTGAAGTTTTTCGATGAAAAATGGATTCCGTAGAAGATTTTTGACGGAAAATGGATTCCATCGAAGATTTTTGACGGAAAATGAATTCCATCGAAAACGGATGAATAAAATAAATCCAAAAGAAATTGATTTTGTGAAGTTTTTCGACGGAAAATGGATTCCGTTGAAGATTTTTGACGGAAAATGAATTCCGTCGAAAATGGATGAATAAAATAAATGCAAAAGAAATTGATTTTATTAATTTTTTGACGGAAAATGGATTCCGTCGAAGATTTTGGACGGAAAATGAATTCCGTTGAAAATGGATGAATAAAATAAATGCAAAAGAAATTGATTTTATTAATTTTTCGACGAAAAATGGATTCCGTTGAAAATTTTTGACGAAAAATGTATTCCGTCGAAAACGGATGAATAAAATAAATGCAAAAAAAAATGATTTTGTGAAGTTTTTCGACGGAAAATGGATTCCGTAGAAGATTTTTGACGGAAAATGGATTTCGTCGAAGATTTTTGACGGAAAATGAATTCCATCGAAAACGGATGAATAAAATAAATGCAAAAGAAATTGATTTTCTGAAGTTTTTCGACGAAAATGGATTCCGTCGAAGATTTTTGACGGAAAATGAATTTCGTCGAAAATGGATGAATAAAATAAATGCAAAAGAAATGGATTTTGTGAAGTTTTTTGACAGAAAATTGATTCAGTCGAAAATGGATGAATAAAATAAATGCAAAAGAAATTGATATTGTGAAGTTTTTTGACGGGAAACGGATTCCGTCGAAAATGGATGAATAAAATAAATGCAAAAGAAATTGATTTTATTAATTTTTCGACGAAAAATGGATTCCGTCGAAGATTTTTGACGGAAAATGAATTCCGTTGAAAATGGATGAATAAAATAAATACAAAAGAAATTGATTTTATTAATTTTTCGACGAAAAACGGATTTCGTTGAAGATTTTGGACGAAAAATGTATTCCGTCGAAAACAGATGAATCAAATAAATGTAAAAGAAATTGATTTTGTGAAGTTTTTCGACGAAAAATGGATTCTGTAGAAGATATTTGACGGAAAATGGATTCCGTCGAAGATTTTTGACGGAAAATGAATTCAATCGAAAATGGATGAATAAAATAAATGCAAAAGAAATTGATTTTGTGAAGTTTTTCGACAGAAAATGGATTCCGTCGAAGATTTTTGACGGAAAATGAATTCCGTCGAAAATGGATGAATAAAATAAATGCATAAGAAATTGATTTTGTGAAGTTTTTCGACGGAAAATGGATTCCGTCGAAGATTTTTGACGGAAAATGAATTCCATCGAAAATGGATGAATAAAATAAATGCAAAAGAAATTGATTATGCGAAGTTTTTCAACGGAAAATATATTCCGTCGAAGATTTTTGACGGAAAATGAATTCCGTCGAAAATGGATGAATAAATTAAATGCAAAAGAAATTGATTTTATGAAGATTTTTGACGGAAAATATATTCCGTCGAAGATTTTTGACGGAAAATGAATTCCGTCGAAAATGGATGAATAAAATAAATGCAAAAGAAATTGATTTTGTGAAATTTTTCGACGAAAAATGGATTCCGTCGAAGATTTTTGACGAAAAATGTATTCCGTCGAAAACGGATGAATAAAATAAATGCAAAAGAAATTGATTTTTTGTGAAGATTTTTGACGGAAAATGAATTCCGTTGAAAACGGATGAATAAAATAAATGCAAAAGAAATTGATTTTGTGAAGTTTTTCGACGGAAAATGGATTCCGTCGAAGATTTTGGACGGAAAATGAATTCCGTCGAAAATGGATGAATAAAATAAATGCAAAAGAAATTGATTTTATGAATTTTTCGACGAAAAATGGATTCCGTCGAAGATTTTTGATGAAAAATGTATTCCGTCGAAAACGGATGAATAAAATAAATGCAAAAGAAATTGATTTTGTGAAGTTTTTCGACGGAAAAAGAATTTCGTCGAAAACGGATTAATAAAATAAATACAAAGGAAATTGATTTTGTAAGTTTTTCGACGGAATCCATTTTCCGTCGAAGATTTTTGACGGAAAATGTATTCCGTCGAAAATGGATGAATAAAATAAATGCAAAAGAAATTGATTTTGTGAAGTTTTTCGATGGAAAACGAATTCCGTCGAAAATGGATGAATAAAATAAATGCAAAAGAAATTGATTTTATGAAGTTTTTCGACGAAAAATGGATTCCGTCGAAGATTTTTGACGGAAAATGAATTCCGTTGAAAATGGATGAATAAAATAAATGCAAAAGAAATTGATTTTGTTAATTTTTCGACGAAAAAAGGATTCCGTTGAAGATTTTTAACGAAAAATGTATTCCGTCGAAAACGGATGAATAAAATAAATGCAAAAGAAATTGATTTTGTGAAGTTTTTCGACGGAAAATGGATTCCGTAGAAGATTTTTGACGGAAAATGGATTCCGTCGAAGATTTTTGACGAAAAATGTATTCCGTCGAAAACGGATGACTAAAATAGATGCAAAAGAAATTGATTTTGTGAAGTTTTTCGACGGAAAAAGAATTTCGTCGAAAACAGATTAACAAAATAAATGCAAAGGAAATTGATTTTGTAAGTTTTTCGATGGAAAATGATTTCCGTCGAAGATTTTGGACGGAAAATGTATTCCGTCGAAAATGGATGAATTAAATTAATGCAAAAGAAATTTATTTTGTGAAGTTTTTCGACGGAAAATGAATTCCGTCGAAAATGGATGAATAAAATAAATGCAAAAGAAATTGATATTGTGAAATTTTTCGATGGAAAACGGATTCCGTCGAAAATGGATGAATAAAATAAATGTAAAAGAAATTGATTTTATGAATTTTTTCGACGAAAAATGGATTCCGTCGAAGATTTTTGACGGAAAATGAATTCCGTTGAAAATGGATGAATAAAATAAATGCAAAAGAAATTGATTTTATTAATTTTTCGACGAAAAATGGATTCCGTTGAAGATTTTTGACGAAAAATGTATTCCGTCAAAAACGGATGAATAAAATAAATGCAAAAGAAATTGATTTTGTGAAGTTTTTCGACGGAAAATGGATTCCGTCGAAGATTTTTTACGGAAAATGAATTCAATCGAAAACGGATGAATAAAATAAATGCAAAAGAAATTGATTTTGTGAAGTTTTTCGACAGAAAATGGATTCCGTCGAAGATTTTAGACGGAAAATGAATTCCGTCGAAAATGGATGAATAAAATAAATGCATAAGAAATTGATTTTGTGAAGTTTTTCGACGGAAAATGGATTCCGTCGAAGATTTTTGACGGAAAATGAATTCCTTCGAAAATGGATGAATAAAATAAATGCAAAAGAAATTGATTTTGCGAAGTTTTTCAACGGAAAATATATTCCGTCGAAGATTTTTGACGGTAAATGAATTCCGTCGAAAATGGATGAATAAAATAAATGCAAAAGAAACTGATTTTATGAAGATTTTTGACGGAAAATGGATTCCGTCGAAGATTTTTGACGGAAAATGAATTCCGTCGAAAATGGATGAATAAAATAAATGCAAAAGAAATTGATATTGTGAAATTTTTCGATGGAAAACGGATTCCGTCGAAAATGGATGAATAAAATAAATGTAAAAGAAATTGATTTTATCAATTTTTTCGACGAAAAATGGATTCCGTCGAAGATTTTTGACCGAAAATGAATTCCGTTGAAAATGGATGAATAAAATAAATGCAAAAGAAATTGATTTTATTAATTTTTCGACGAAAAATGGATTCCGTCGAAGATTTTTGACGGAAAATGAATTCCGTTGAAAATGGATGAATAAAATAAATGCAAAAGAAATTGAATTAATTTTTGACGAAAAATGGATTTTTGAAGATTTTTGACGAAAAATGGATTCCGTCGAAAACGGATGAATAAAATAAATGCAAAAGAAAATGATTTTGTGAAGTTTTTCGACGAAAAATGGATTCCGTAGAAGATTTTTGACGGAAAATGGATTCCGTCGAACGAAAATGATGAATTCCCTCGAAAACGGATGAATAAAATAAATGCAAAAGAAATTGATTTTGTGAAGTTTTTCGACGGAAAATGGATTCCGTTAAAGATTTTTGACGGAAAATGAATTCCATCGAAAATGGATGAATAAAATAAATGCAAAAGAAATTGATTTTATTAATTTTTCGACGAAAAATGGATTCCGTCGAAGATTTTTGACGGAAAATGAATTCCGTTGAAAATGGATGAATAAAATAAATACAAAAGATATTGATTTTATTAATTTTTCGACGAAAAATGGATTTCGTTGAAGATTTTGGACGAAAAATGTATTCCGTCGAAAACGGATGAATAAAATAAATGCAAAAGAAATTGATTTTGTGAAGTTTTTCGACGAAAAATGGATTCTGTAGAAGATATTTGACGGAAAATGGATTCCGTCGAAGATTTTTGACGGAAAATGAATTCAATCGAAAACGGATGAATAAAATAAATGCAAAAGAAATTGATTTTGTGAAGTTTTTCGACCGAAAATGGATTCCGTCGAAGATTTTTGACGGAAAATGAATTCCGTCGAAAATGGATGAATAAAATAAATGCATAAGAAATTGATTTTGTGAAGTTTTTCGACGGAAAATGGATTCCGTCGAAGATTTTTGACGGAAAATGAATTCCGCCGAAAATGGATGAATAAAATAAATGCAAAAGAAATTGATTTTGCGAAGTTTTTCAACGGAAAATATATTCTGTCGAAGATTTTTGACGGTAAATGAATTCCGTCGAAAATGGATGAATAAAATAAATGCAAAAGAAATTGATTTTATGAAGATTTTTGACGGAAAATGGATTCCATCGAAAACAGATGAATAAAATAAATGCAAAAGAAATTGATTTTGTGAAGATTTTCCGTAGAAGATTTTTGACGGAAAATAGATTCCGTCGAAGATTTTTGACGGTAAATAAATTTCGTCGAAAATGGATGAATAAAATAAATGCAAAAGAAATTGATTTTATGAAGATTTTTGACGGAAAATGGATTCCGTCGAAGATTTTTGACGGAAAATGGATTCCGTCGAAAACGGATGAATAAAATAAATGCAAAAGAAATTGATTTTGTGAAGATTTTTGACGGAAAATTGATTCCGTCGAAGATTTTTGACGGAAAATGTATTCCGTCGAAAATGGATGAATTAAATTAATGCAAAAGAAATTTATTTTGTGAAGTTTTTCGACGGAAAATGAATTCCGTCGAAAATGGATGAATAAAATAAATGCAAAAGAAATTGATATTGTGAAATTTTTCGATGGAAAACGGATTCCGTCGAAAATGGATAAATAAAATAAATGCAAAAGAAATTGATTTTCTGAATTTTTTCGACGAAAAATGGATTCCGTCGAAGATTTTTGACGGAAAATGAATTCCGTTGAAAATGGATGAATAAAATAAATGCAAAAGAAATTGATTTTATTAATTTTTCGACGAAAAATGGATTCCGTTGAAGATTTTTGACGAAAAATGTATTCCGTCGAAAACGGATGAATAAAATAAATGCAAAAGAAATTGATTTTGTGAATTTTTTCGATGGGAAATAGATTCCGTCGAAGATTTTTGACAGAAAATGAATTCCGTCGAAAAAGGATGAATAAAATAAATGCAAAAGAAATTGATTTTATGAAGTTTATCGACGAAAAATGGATTCCGTCGAAAACAGATGAATAAAATAAATGTAAAAGAAATTGATTTTGTGAAGTTTTTCGACGGAAAATGGATTCCGTAGAAGATTTTTGACGGAAAATGGATTCCGTAGAAGATTTTTGACGGACGGAAGAACGGAAAAATTCCATCGAAAACGGATGAATAAAATAAATCCAAAAGAAATTGATTTTGTGAAGTTTTTTTGACGGAAAATGGATTCCGTTGAAGATTTTTGACGGAAAATGAATTCCGTCGAAAATGGATGAATAAAATAAATGCAAAAGAAATTGATTTTATTAATTTTTTGACGAAAAATGGATTCCGTCGAAGATTTTTGACGGAAAATGAATTCCGTTGAAAATGGATGAATAAAATAAATGCAAAAGAAATTGATTTTATTAATTTTTCGACGAAAAATGGATTCCGTTGAAAATTTTTGACGAAAAATGTATTCCGTCGAAAACGGATGAATAAAATAAATGCAAAAGAAAATGATTTTGTGAAGTTTTTCGACGGAAAATGGATTCCGTAGAAGATTTTTGACGGAAAATGGATTTCGTCGAAGATTTTTGACGGAAAATGAATTCCATCGAAAACGGATGAATAAAATAAATGCAAAAGAAATTGATTTTCTGAAGTTTTTCGACGGAAAATGGATTCCGTCGAAGATTTTTGACGGAAAATGAATTTCGTCGAAAATGGATGAATAAAATAAATGCAAAAGAAATGGATTTTGAGAAGTTTTTTGACAGAAAATGGATTCAGTCGAAAATGGATGAATAAAATAAATGCAAAAGAAATTGATATTGTGAATTTTTTGACGGGAAACGGATTCCGTCGAAAATGGATGAATAAAATAAATGCAAAAGAAATTGATTTTATTAATTTTTCGACGAAAATTGGATTCCGTCGAAGATTTTTGACGGAAAATGAATTCCGTTGAAAATGGATGAATAAAATAAATACAAAAGAAATTGATTTTATTAATTTTTCGACGAAAAACGGATTTCGTTGAAGATTTTGGACGAAAAATGTATTCCGTCGAAAACGGATGAATAAAATAAATGCAAAAGAAATTGATTTTGTGAAGTTTTTCGACGAAAAATGGATTCTGTAGAAGATATTTGACGGAAAATGGATTCCGTCGAAGATTTTTGACGGAAAATGAATTCAATCGAAAATGGATGAATAAAATAAATGCAAAAGAAATTGATTTTGTGAAGTTTTTCGACAGAAAATGGATTCCGTCGAAGATTTTTGACGGAAAATGAATTCCGTCGAAAATGGATGAATAAAATAAATGCATAAGAAATTGATTTTGTGAAGTTTTTCGACGGAAAATGGATTCCGTCGAAGATTTTGGACGGAAAATGAATTCCATCGAAAATGGATGAATAAAATAAATGCAAAAGAAATTGATTATGCGAAGTTTTTCAACGGAAAATATATTCCGTCGAAGATTTTTGACGGTAAATGAATTCCGTCGAAAATGGATGAATAAAATAAATGCAAAAGAAATTGATTTTATGAAGATTTTTGACGGAAAATGGATTCCGTCGAAAACGGATGAATAAAATAAATGCAAAAGAAATTGATTTTGTGAAGATTTTTGACGGAAAATTGATTCCGTCGAAGATTTTTGACGGAAAATGTATTCCGTCGAAAATGGATGAATTAAATTAATGCAAAAGAAATTTATTTTGTGAAGTTTTTGACGGAAAATGAATTCCGTCGAAAATGGATGAATAAAATAAATGCAAAAGAAATTGATTTTGTGAATTTTTTCGACGAAAAATAGATTTCGTCGAAGATTTTTGACGGAAAATGAATTCCGTTGAAAATGGATGAATAAAATAAATGCAAAAGAAATTGATTTTATTAATTTTTCGACGAAAAATGGATTCCGTTGAAGATTTTTGACGAAAAATGTATTCCGTCGAAAACGGATGAATAAAATAAATGCAAAAGAAATTGATTTTGTGAAGATTTTTGACGGAAAATGAATTCCGTCGAAAATGGATGAATAAAATAAATGCAAAAGAAATTGATTTTCTGAAGTTTTTCGACGGAAAATGGATTCCGAAGATTTTTGACGGAAAATGAATTCCGTTGAAAATGGATGAATAAAATAAATGCAAAAGAAATTGATTTTATTAATTTTTCGACGAAAAATGGATTCCGTTGAAGATTTTTGACGAAAAATGTATTCCGTCGAAAATGGATGAATAAAACAAATGCATAAGAAATTGATTTTGTGAAGTTTTTCGACGGAAAAAGAATTTCGTCGAAAACGGATTAATAAAATAAATGCAAAAGAAATTGATTTTGTGAAGTTTTTCGACGGAAAATGGATTCCGTCGAAGATTTTTGACGGAAAATGAATTCCGTCGAAAATGGATGAATAAAATAAATGCAAAAGAAATTGATTTTGTGAAGTTTTTCGACGGAAAATGGATTCCGTCGAAGATTTTTGACGGAAAATGAATTCCTTCGAAAATGGATGAATAAAATAAATGCAAAAGAAATTGATTTTGTGAATTTTTTCGACGGAAAATGGATTCCGTCGAAGATTTTTGACGGAAAATGAATTCCGTCGAAAATGGATGAATAAAATAAATGCAAAAGAAATTGATTTTATGAAGTTTTTCGATGAAAAATGGATTCCGTCGAAGATTTTTGACGAAAAATGTATTCCGTCGAAAACGGATTAATAAAATAAATGAAAAAGAAATTGATTTTGTGAAGATTTTTGACGGAAAATGAATTCCGTCGAAAACGGATGAATAAAATAAATGCAAAAGAAATTTATTTTGTGAAGTTTATCGACGGAAATTGGATTCCGTCGAAGATTTGGACGGAAAATGATTTTCGTCGAAAATGGATGAATAAAATAAATGCAAAAGAAATTGATTTTATGAAGTTTTTCGACAAAAAATGGATTCCGCCGATGATTTTTGACGAAAAAAGTATTCCGTCGAAAACGGATGACTAAAATAAATACAAAAGAAATTGATTTTGTGAAGTTTTTCGACGGAAAAATAGTTTTGTCGAAAACGGATTAATAAAATAAATACAAAGGAAATTGATTTTGTAAGTTTTTCGACGGAAAATGGATTCCGTCGAAGATTTTTGACGGAAAATGTATTCCGTCGAAAATGGATGAATTAAATTAATGCAAAAGAAATTTATTTTGTGAAGTTTTTCGACGGAAAATGAATTCCGTCGAAAATTGATGAATAAAATAAATGCAAAAGAAATTGATTTTATGAAGTTTTTCGACGAAAAATGGATTCCGTCGAAGATTTTTGACGCAAAATGAGTTCCTTTGAAAATGGATGAATAAAATAAATGCAAAAGAAATTGATTTTGTTAATTTTTCGATGAAAAAAGGATTCCGTTGAAGATTTTTAACGAAAAATGTATTCCGTCGAAAACGGATGAATAAAATAAATGCAAAAGAAATTGATTTTGTGAAGTTTTTCGACGGAAAATGGATTCCGTAGAAGATTTTTGACGGAAAATGGATTCCGTCGAAGATTTTTGACGAAAAATGTATTCCATCGAAAACGGATGACTAAAATAGATGCAAAAGAAATTGATTTTGTGAAGTTTTTCGACGGAAAATGGATTTCGTCGAAAACGGATTAATAAAATAAATGCAAAGGAAATTGATTTTGTAAGTTTTTTGATGGAAAATGGATTCCGTCGAAGATTTTTGACGGAAAATGTATTCCGTCGAAAATGGATGAATTAAATTAATGCAAAAGAAATTTATTTTGTGAAGTTTTTCGACGGAAAATGAATTCCGTCGAAAATGGATGAATAAAATAAATGCAAAAGAAATTGATATTGTGAAATTTTTCGATGGAAAACGGATTCCGTCGAAAATGGATAAATAAAATAAATGCAAAAGAAATTGATTTTCTGAATTTTTTCGACGAAAAATGGATTCCGTCGAAGATTTTTGACGGAAAATGAATTCCGTTGAAAATGGATGAATAAAATAAATGCAAAAGAAATTGATTTTATTAATTTTTCGACGAAAAATGGATTCCGTTGAAGATTTTTGACGAAAAATGTATTCCGTCGAAAACGGATGAATAAAATAAATGCAAAAGAAATTGATATTGTGAATTTTTTCGATGGGAAATAGATTCCGTCGAAGATTTTTGACGGAAAATGAATTCCGTCGAAAAACGATGAATAAAATAAATGCAAAAGAAATTGATTTTATGAAGTTTATCGACGAAAAATGGATTCCGTCGAAAACAGATGAATAAAATAAATGTAAAAGAAATTGATTTTGTGAAGTTTTTCGACGGAAAATGGATTCCGTAGAGGTTTTTGACGGAAAATGGATTCCGTCGAAGATTTTTGACGGAAAATGAATTCCGTCGAAAATGGATGAATAAAATAAATGCAAAAGAAATTGATTTTATGAAGTTTTTCGATGAAAAATGGATTCCGTCGAAGATTTTTGACGAAAAATGTATTCCGTCGAAAACGGATTAATAAAATAAATGAAAAAGAAATTGATTTTGTGAAGATTTTTGACGGAAAATGAATTCCGTCGAAAACGGATGAATAAAATAAATGCAAAAGAAATTTATTTTGTGAAGTTTTTCGACGGAAATTGGATTCCGTCGAAGATTTGGACGGAAAATGATTTTCGTCGAAAATGGATGAATAAAATAAATGCAAAAGAAATTGATTTTATGAAGTTTTTCGACAAAAAATGGATTCCGCCGATGATTTTTGACGAAAAAGTATTCCGTCGAAAACGGATGACTAAAATAAATACAAAAGAAATTGATTTTGTGAAGTTTTTCGACGGAAAAATAGTTTTGTCGAAAACAGATTAATAAAATAAATACAAAGGAAATTGATTTTGTAAGTTTTTCGACGGAAAATGGATTCCGTCGAAGATTTTTGACGGAAAATGTATTCCGTCGAAAATGGATGAATTAAATTAATGCAAAAGAAATTTATTTTGTGAAGTTTTTCGACGGAAAATGAATTCCGTCGAAAATTGATGAATAAAATAAATGCAAAAGAAATTGATTTTATGAAGTTTTTCGACGAAAAATGGATTCCGTCGAAGATTTTTGACGCAAAATGAGTTCCTTTGAAAATGGATGAATAAAATAAATGCAAAAGAAATTGATTTTGTTAATTTTTCGATGAAAAAAGGATTCCGTTGAAGATTTTTAACGAAAAATGTATTCCGTCGAAAACGGATGAATAAAATAAATGCAAAAGAAATTGATTTTGTGAAGTTTTTCGACGGAAAATGGATTCCGTAGAAGATTTTTGACGGAAAATGGATTCCGTCGAAGATTTTTGACGAAAAATGTATTTCAGGATTGTGAAATTTTTCGATGGAAAACGGATTCCGTCGAAAATGGATTTTTAAAATAAATGTAAAAGAAATTGATTTTATGAATTTTTTCGACGAAAAATGGATTTCGTCGAAGATTTTTGACGGAAAATGAAATCCGTTGAAAATGGATGAATAAAATAAATGGAAAAGAAATTGATTTTATTAATTTTTCGACAAAAAATGGATTCCGTTGAAGATTTTTGACGAAAAATGTATTCCATC
>JAVKPL010004718.1:0-22689 GCA_032173675.1 Gastrolobium villosum
AAACTCATAAATAGCATCGTCTCCAAACTTATTTACTATCCGACTTAAGTCGATGACGCCGTAATCGTCAGTATACTCGATTAAAATTCTCACCGCGAACCTCTCATCTCTGGAAAGCGCGGATAGGGGAATGGCGTAGTGTTTTGGACGACGTCGGTAGTGTTTTCGCATCCAATACAACTCGAAGTGGCATAATAGGTTCCCATCATCCAGCAGCTCCTTGCCAAACCAGGGGAGGGAATCAGGACGAGAAGCCACTTTAAAATAGGCATTCTTGAAGCCTTTAAAGGACTGAGAGTAAGGGATGAAAAGTCCCCTACCAGGGGTACCTCGGTAGGTAACCCACCCTTTCATTTCTTTTAACTCGGCACCACTCCGAGCCGTATAAACATCAAAAAAGAAATAAAAAAGGGAGACTGTACAGGGAAGGAATAGGTAAGAGCACAATTGCTCAAAACCACGGATAAAAGCCCATGAGTTGGGGTGAAGTTGTGAGGGCGCTACTCGAATCCGACGCAGCACAGCCATTTGGAAATCTGTGAACGGAAGCCGAATTCCGACCTTAGTGACCAAATCCCGGTTGAAAAAGAAGAAGCAGGGCTCATCTGATATGGGGCCTGCGCATACCGGAAAATCACCCGGTAGAAGAAGGTCGACCCCCTCAGGATTCCCAAGAGGAAGTTGGGAGACGTCGGCTGGAGTCATTATGGACCGCATATGAAGGATTTCTAGAAGAACCCATTCATCGACATCAGAATTGTCCATTGTCAGGTCCCTGGAACACGAAGGAGTTGGATCAGAAATATAATTAACCTGACTTGACCCAGAATCATCTAAATCAGATGGTAACGGGCCTGGACTCCAAGAAAAAAGGATAGAGTTATCAGAACTACTAAGGAGATCGACAAAGGGCACCTGACTGGATGCCGAGTCATCAAAATTGGAAGGGATTTCCGACTTGGGAAAACCCAGCTCGGATGAAGAAATACTGGAAGAACTATTACTCAATTGGAAAGGTGGGATCCGATCTAAAACAGACCTCGATCCTTGTCCAAACGGTGGAGGACGAAGAATAAAGGACAAAGGAACTGGTTCAGAAAAGGAACTCGATCTAGGAATTGAAGCTTGAGGAATCGATGAGGACGCACCTCTGGTAAAAGACGGTTGGGTGTGTTCACCCCTGCGTCCCCTCCGACCTCTACTCTACCTCTCCTACCACGAGCACCTCTGGAGGTCTGACGACCTCCTCGGTGACTTCGGAGAAGCTGCTGAAGCCTCTCCTCTTCGGTATACTCTCTGCCGTAAAACCAGTACTGGACAGACCGTGGCAACCTACCTATCATCTCCTCAGACACCTCTCTATTACCATTTCGGCCACTAGAACTACCAGGAGTGTCCATTACCCACTTGAAGAGTGGGTAAGACAGGAAACACTCCTTACCAACTAGAAAACGAACAACCAGAAAAAGAGGAAATAGAAATCTACAAGGGAAAGAGAAGATTACCTGGTGGAAAACTGAGTAGAAGAAATGCGAATGAAGAACACTGGACAACAGGAGAAATACGCAGAAAACCCTATGAGACGCGTATGAGAGCAGGAAATAAGAAAGGAGGGATAGTGGCGAACTGAGACAAATATATAGAGCTGAAGGAGGTGGAAGGCCAAAGGGTGGTCTTCCAAGCGTCTGGGGCATCAGGGGCAAAAGGGGATTTTCGCCGCCCTGCACACCCTGCACGCCCTGCATTTCCTGCCTGCATTTAATGATCTCAATCATGGCCTATCCTAGGCTCAGCGTAGTGCTCCCTGCCCAATGCGCAGGACTGCCAGTAATGGGAGTGCACGTGTCCTGTTATATCCGTCACTGCAGGAGTAAGACGAAAGGACAGAAAGTGGTAATAAAACGAAAGGTCAGAAAGCTGAAAGGTCATGTCAAGGGTTCCGACATTCAAAATCCGCTGACCTCACCAATTTGATCGAAAATCATAACAAGATTCGAATGGAGTTACGACCTCCGACATAGTTAACACATGGGGAATAAATGGCAAGGTCAAGAATGACCAATTAATCCAGAGCATCTCGGCATTCCGACTTACGGAATCCCAAGCTGGGGGGCAACTGTTACGGATGAAGCTCCGCTCAACCGCCGTCCTAGAATATCTCATCAAGAGATACTGCCAAATCTCAACTGACTCAAACAAACTAGTTGAGGCCGACTAAGTCGGACGGAATCTCAACAATAGGAGCTCAGCAACCGAGCCAGGTACCCCTATAAATAAGAGCTCAGACATCCCAGGTACACACCTCTGAATGGCCATGCTTATTCCACTCATTGTGCACACACCACCCCCTGGTTATAAAGCCTATTGCTGGTGCGCAGTGATTGGGACCTCGGCGTATAGCCTAGTACATTAGGCATATACATCATCTCTGAGCGCATACCATCCGGTATAGCAATACGGTCTACCTCGGACCTAACAGAGGGGCTTGTAAATCACCTAACAAAGATTACAAGTTGAAAACCCTCTCACTTGTTAGCTCGTTGCTTGAGAGTTCGGATGTTTTGGCTGTGACACTTAGCAACTCAGCCCAGAAAGGGACAATGACCATGGACTCAATAGCAGACAACCTGTTGAATGAAGAGGCTAGGAGAAAAGAATGAGGATGACCAACCAGTATGATGCAATCATCATCGAAAACCGTTATGAGATAAAAGTAAAGGCCGAGAATGAGATAGTCTCACAGTCGGTTAATGCCATTCTATTGTGGGAAGCTGGGTCAAAGGAGATCTAAGTGTCAAACTTTGAAAAGAGATAAGAAGACAAGCAATGTTAAGCAGAATCTAATAGATTCAAGAAAGAAAACACAAGAAGAGGACCACATCCATACCAACTAATGCCAAGGTTGATGTATTCCTGATTGGAAAATCAATTATGAAAATGTAGCATATGATGACTGTTTGTGGTTTCAGAGCATCCTTTCGCTTTGAACAATAATTCTCATTGTGTTAAAGTATGGATTTTATTATCATGAAGATGGGTAACCATATCACCAAAAAAATAATTGGCATTGGTGATGCACCATGATAACCGACATGGATTGCAAGTTAATTCTGAAGAAGATCAGACATGCGACTCATCCTCATCTCGACAGGTAAACTTGATCAAGTCGGATTAATGAACTAATTATAAATAAATATAAACTCGCCAAATGGAGCTTGGTGGTAACTCTGAGGAATAAAGGAAGGTTTTCTTTATGTTATGCAATGAAAATTCGGCTGTGGAGAGACTAATATTGTCCAAGATTATTCAAACCTAGAACTTCGGCGTATAAGACTTGGCCATATGAGTGAGAAGGGACTGTAAATCCCCGTCAAGAAAGAATTGTTGTCAAACTTGAACGACCAATTCCTAGATACTTGCACACACTTCTTAGCCAGCAAAAAATATCGAGTATTATTCAAGGCTCCTAGCCAACCTAGAAGAAAGGGGTATGTTATTCACCTAATTTACAGTAATGTATGTTCTATGTCAGAATGATTTCTACATAGTGCATATTACTCAAGAAGAGAGTGGACATCTTTGTTGAACATGAAAGATCATGTACACAAAGCATTCAAAGCGTTCCATTCTAGAGTAAAAAGATAGGCCAAGATTAAGTTGAAGGTCATCTGAGCTAATAATGGTTGAGAGTACCGAGGTCCATTTGAAACATATTAGATGATGACATGCATAAAGTTGGAGAAGATGCATCCAAAGATGCCATAGCTAAACAACATTGCTGAAAAATGAACTAGAATTGAAGAGTGAGTTTGTAGCATGTTGTCTCATGCTAAGCTGTCCAAGGTGTTGCGAGGAGAAGCCATGAAGATGGCGGTAGACTTAAATATGAGATTGCACACAAGATTTGGTGGGTATGTGACCTATAATGAACCAAGCTCAATATGCAATGTTGCCTTAATCTCTTTTCAAAGAGACACATTCTTACTGCTAAAGACAAATGAAAAGTGAGAGACACCCAAAGAAGAAAACATATGAAGAAGAAACTCAACGCAATCGCTAAAGAAGAGAGTAAATAAAACCTGTAAAAAAGGAATCTTATTCCTTAATAGAGGGATATCCTACTTTTGTGAGAGTATTATTTTTTAAGTTATCCCAATAGAGGTTAAGTTAATCCTAATAATGTCCTTTGATTTTTGTACTAGAGAGACAGGTTTATAATCCAATTTATTATAGTGAAGGTTTTCTGGACTAAGTCTATAACGTCCGGCCGCTTCAAGAATCAATTACTATCCCCACATACTAACACGAGACTTTTCAATATGTTTGTTCCTCACTCGCACACTTCCTGGGAAAACTTCCCAGGAGGTCACTCATCCCATAATTACTGCAGGTCAAGCACGCATAACTATGGAGTTCTTCCATTCCGAGCTATCGAAAAGCATATGCATCTTGTTAGTATAAGTAGTACTAATTAATTCTTATAAGTTATCCCCAACTGTGCAGTCTCATGCCTGCACAGTCTTTGAAATCTCTCTCTTTCGGGTGTCGATTCGATTCATTCATGAAACCCCCGCTGGAAGCTTGTCAGGAGCCGCTCCTTGTCTGTGCCTTTTCGCACTGGCGATCCCTCCCTGCCCTCGTCCGCGCTCGGGATGTTACAAAGTCTTTTTATTTTTACTCTTCACATTAAAAAAATTTCAGGTTAAAAATTATTGTGTTTTCTAGACTACTTTATCTCCATTTTTCCCCCTCGCTTATTGTTTGACACTTTTGCTAGCTAGACTCTAGGTGTTGGGCTCCTTACACAACATGGTTTGCATGCCTTTTCTCATTCAATTTCTTTCTATTTATGGTTTATTAAATTCATTTAATATTTTTCTCACCCTCGCCCTTCTCTTGAAACTTCTTTTACACTAGTTCTTTCTCTCAACCAAATATCAAAATTTTCATACGACACAATTTATTTCTCGTTAGCATATAATTTTTTTTGGTGTATGTGTAAAAATACTTATGTCAAAAATGCAATAGTTGTTATATCATATAGTTATATGACTTATCCATAGATATAAATATGATATGAATATATTACTAATTTTGAATTATTTCTTGATGTCAAATAGCAATTCAAATATTGAATTGTTAAGCTAATTTTTGAATCATAAATCACAGTATTTATAAGATTTATAGACACAATAAAACATAACTAGAAATACAATATATAACTAATGTATACGCTCAATATAACAATTTTAAATGTGATATTAGTAATTAACAAAACAATTTCACTATAAATCTCGCAAAACAAAATTGTAAGATATAATCATAACTTAATCAGTTAAAGTGATCACATGAAGCCTATATTTTAGAAGATAAAAACAAGACAATAGTAGGGGTGTTCATCAACCAATCCAAATCGATTCAAACTGCAGTGACCGAACCGAAAAATCGATAATCGAATAAACCAAAAATCAAAAAAATGAAAACCGAAAAAACCCGCAAATTTTAATTAGATTGGATTGGATTTCGGATTGGTTGATGAAAACCGATCCGATCCAAACCGATCCAATATATTAATTCCCCTCTACCTATTTGGGTCTTTCCCCAATCATAACCAAAAAATTTCTAAACCCAAGACCCATTAACCCATCAACTAAACCCAAGAAAAAACTTAGTCACGTCTCATCACCAAAATTTCATTTATTCATATCTGATTGTAAAAAATAAAACTATATTATCGTTTCCTAATGATTTTGTATTTCAAAAAAATTAAACTACAAAGCCAATATATACAAAAGATGTTATTTGCACAATAATCATGAAACAAATTTTAAGATTTTCAATAAACCGAAAACTGATCCAATCCAAACCGAAAAAAAATTGGATTGGATCAGATCGGATCGGATTTGAAAAAAAAATCCAAACCAAATGGATGATTACATGATTAAACCGAAGGAATTGGATCAGATGATTTTTCTTCCAAAACCGATCCAATTCAGACCGCGATCACCCCCTAGACAATAGTATTGCAAAATAAGGTGCTTGCATTAGTGACAAGGAATCACACTGATTCATAAATGAATCACATGATTCAATGCCATCTTAGATTCATAAGATACGAATCGCTGACTTGTTAAATCATAACGAATCAATTAATAATAAAGTAGGCATCATAAATATTGTTATATATGAAAATAAAGTGAGAATATCTAGGCACTACTTCAAAATCCAAAGAAATCTCTTTATCGATATCCAACATATAATATCTCTATTTAGACCTCATTCGTATAACAAAAAAACAATGAAAAAATAATGGCAAATGTTAAGTTATTTTGCAAGAAAACAAGTGTAAGTGATTAAAACTTATAATTAAACTTTAAAGGGGAATCACTTCACCTCTATATCTCCTGGATGATACCAAGGCATCTCATAAGAGGGGATTGACATGAAATTAGGTAGCTGATTTCCTGACACTAGATTATTATTGAAATCCATTGCTGAATTGAAATTGGAGATCTGATTTGACAGAAATGGATTATTATTGAAATCCATTGCGGGAATGAAATTGGAGAGCTGATTTGACGGAAATGGATTATTATTGAAATCCATTGCTAGATTGAAATTGGAGATATGATTTGACGGAAATGAATTATTATTGAAATCCATTACGGGATTGAAATTGAAGATATGATTTGACGAAAATGGATTATTATTGAAATTCATTGCGGGATTGAAATTGGAGATCTGATTTGAAGCAAATGGATTATTATTGAAATCCATATAGGGATTGAAATTGTATAAGTGATTGGATGAAAATGGATTTCTATTGAAATCCATTGTCGGATTGAAATTGCGCAGCTGATGATTTGATGAAATTGGATTACTATTGAAATTGGTTACCCTAACTTTTTAAGAGAAGGCTCTTTAAATAAGCCCGAACTTATTTTTTTAATCTCTATACTTAATTACATTTGTATATTTTTTATGGGTTTTATGTTTATTATGTTGTAGGAATAGTGATTGTGTAATGTTATAGAGATTCGTTTTGCGTGCCATATTTTTTCTTTTCTTTTTTGTTTTAAAATGTGTGGATCCCACAAAATGTAGTGTGTGTAGGAAAGTTTGTTGTGTTATGTTAAAGGAGTAAATGAAAAACCCATTTTTTATTAATTAAAACTGAAAAGGAGTATTGACTACATTTAATGAAATAAAAAAATAACAATATTCTTTAGAATTAAAAAAAGGAAAATTAAATTAAAATAAATGTACTTCTTATCTTCTCGATTGGTCATCCGTGTTTGTCATACTATAGCCAATTATGTCAAAAAAATAATGAAAAAATCCACTGAAAATTAGGATGATATAATTTTTCTTTTCTTTTTTTAATAAAAGTTTAAAATAGAGGGAAATTATTTTATTCTAAACATAGGACATGTCACAAGTTAGGGTGGCACTTCATGTTTGCATATCGGGTTCGTCCGATATCATTTTTTGATGGAGAAAAGCACATGCAACTCAAACACGACACCAGAAATTTTTCGTGTCTGAATCCTCTAACACAATCTATTGATTACAAGGGTTTGCACAACATGATACAACACATCATAAGTAAATATATAAGTTTAAAATTGTTTAATTTAAACAGGTTAAGTGTGGATAAATATGAACACAAATATACCCCAAACACCAATATGAAAACATGGTTTTCTGATCAATTTGCGTCAGCGACAACGTCATCGTTAAAGCTCATCGCAATTGTAGCATTTTCTAGTAGTGTACCCCTAACTCCAATGTGAAAATTTATTATTGTGTTGACTTATTGTGATCAAAATTGTCATCCCTAATCACAAGCATTAGGAAGGGCTTACACTTCTACTTGTAGCAAATTGTCATCCCTGATCATAAGCATTTGTATATAATAGTTTAAGAGTCAGTTTGGATGAGTTTTTTTCTTCTTCTCCAAATGCTACTTTTTTAAAAAAAAGTCCTTCTCGTTATAAACTACTGTTTGGATGACTACTTTAAAAAAAAATGAGAAGTCATAAAAAAGACAAAAACCTATTTTTTTATTTTGAAGCTAAAATTTCTAACTTATAAAAAAAATCAAAATTTTAAAAGCCAGATATTTTTTTCAAAATCCAAATTTATCTCAATCTCAACCAATCTCATCTCCCCCGCTGCCATTGCCACCGCCCCCTTCACCATCGCCGCTAACGCTGTTACTGCCACCACCAAAACCCCAACCTAACCAATTTCACCTCCTCTACCACTGTCGTTGCCACCACTATATCAGGACACCCCATCATCACTACAACCACATTATAATCATTGCCACCGCCTGTACCACTAACACTACCACTCTGTCACCACCATCACATTGTCATTGCTACCACCCTGCCACCACCTATACCACTGTTTTTGTTGCCTTTGCCACCCCCACAAACCCCACTGCCCCCACCTCTATTGTTATAACCACCGGCTCTACCTCAATCAAGTTTGCTCCCATGATTTGTTTTCACATGTCATTTTTAATAATTTTATACCTGAAAAATGCTTTTTAATTTTAACATCCAAATAATCTATTTAGTTAAAAGTGTTTTTCATGTACTACATTCAATTGCAAAATAGTTTTAACTTTTGAAAAAATCATTCTATAATATGCAAGGCATAAAAAGTAATTTTTTTAAATCTCATCCAAATGGGCCTTAGTTTTTTAAAATATTGATTATCCACATCATATTAATGTCTCTATAATTAAATACCTATGAGTTTGATCTTAACTTTTTGAATTCTTCTTATAAAAAAATAAATTTTAACGTGAGATAAATTAAGTACAATACAGTACTATTGTATAAGTGATGCATATATATATATATATATATATATATATATATATATATATATTTATTTATTTATTTCAATATGAGTAAAGTTATGAAAGTGATAACTTTGTGGGGACCATGAAGTGTTCCATAATTTTTTTAATGTACATATTTCTCGTCATTTTTTCCTTAGTTTAATTCTTTATTCAAAATTTAAATCAATTACATTATATGAAAATTAAATTATTGTGGATTTAACTCAATTCGAGAAAAATCACATAGGGTTCAAATATATTTCTTTTCTTCTCTCTTCACAATAAAACTCATTTATTTTTATATGAATGTGACGGAAAAAAAATCAAAAACAAAAGCGAAAATATTTAACATTAAAGCATCGGATTTCAACAAGCTAAATAATACATGTTTAATGCTTGATTAAGCAAAGGCTAACAATAAAAGGCCCCTTTTTAAGGTAATACACCATGGAATCTCAATCTCAATAATTCTAGCACACTACCGAAAAACCTACTAACCAAGGAACCAATTTTACGATACATTTTTTAAATTTGACAACGTTTCTAAAGCACATAAAATTTATCAACAAGGTTATGTACGTGTTCACTCTTAGAACATGATGAACAAGCAACATGAAAATAAAGAGTTTTAAGAGGAAGTGGGGATGAGATTGTTAATTATGAGGCACATGTGAGTAAGAAAGAAGAGAACTATATATATATATATATAGTTAATGATCAGAAGAAACCAAGGCCTTGGAAATCTTATATATGAGCCTGACCTCAAATGCATGACTCGAATAACCCTTCACTTTGCCAACAGCTTCAATGGGGACCGAAACACCCTTCTCAGCCACCGAAGTGCATTGAATCTGATCCTCCAATACATACGTGGGCTTCTTCTGATCAGCCACTTGATCCTCATCTTCTTTCCACCGGTGGCTGTGCCGCCACCGATAAGGTGGTGGCGCTGCCTTCTCCTTCCGCTGTAGGGTGGCTTAGGCAATAGTGTCTCCATTTCCATTTCCATTTCCATTTGGAGGTTTTGAAAAGCTTGGAGTAAGTGAAGGCAATATCCTTCTTCTAATGAGTAGTTGTGTTTTCATTAGGCATTGCATATTGTATTATTTCAAGGGATTTGCTATGAGGAAGAGAAGTCAACGAAGATGGTTAATTAATTAACCCAATATGGCATGGCTCATGCATGACCCAATATACGGCTTGTCTCATGACCCAATAAGAGTATGGTTTTTGACGTATACTTATGGAATCTTGAACTTGAGGAAATGAATATTCTTCCTTGTGGATGAGGCGTGGTGTGTGTACTCTCGTTTATTTATTTGCTTATGTATAGGGGTGTAATAGCTCGGCTAGCTTAGATTTTGGTATAAATAAAAAATATTTATATAAATTATTTTGAGCATGCCTAACTTATATAATTTGATGTAGGCTAAATTATAAGCCAGCACCAAATTTTGAAAGGTTAATTTGTCCTAGGCCTATTAACTTAAAATAATAATAGTATCTTATTAATTAAATTATTTAATTTTTTTACTTAATTTTACTTAATATAAATAATATAATATAGGCTAGCCATTAAACTTGTAGATTAAACCTTGCAAAAATGGATCTATGATCCGTTTTCTAAACAAGTATCTTGAAAGCTCGAGTCTATTGTATTTTTCGTAATAAGTTACGTGCTCTATTAACACCCACACAAATTGTCTCCTGTCAGTTAAGTTTGTCAAATTATTATTATTATTATTTTTGGGATACTTTACTTTGTGAAGTATTAAACTTTTCAAAATAAATAAATAAATAAATAAATAAAATTTTGGTCAAAAATTGAAAGTAACAGTGAGGTGATAAAGATAGTCCATTTGTTATTAAATTATTAGTACCAAGTCAAGATATCTATCGACAACACTTCAAATTTTATAGTATCCGAGAAACTACTTAAATTATATATTGGTCAAAGGAAAATACTTTATTCGGGTAGGACTGTAGTCTTGGTTATGAAAATTTCGTTGCCCAAGGATTTCAAACCATTTGGCTGCTAGCGGATCAAAACTTTCACGGTCATTTCTATGCATATACATGTTACACTTGAGCTTTATCTTTTCTTTTCTTTTTTTGTCAAAATACTTGAGGTTTACTTACTTATATATCAACATTGATCTATAGTATACCCGGAGAGAAGAAGGCCCGACCTAGGAGCCCAAAAGACCCAAGAGCCATTGCTTAATGATGAAGAATATGCACAACATCCCGCGTAAAGGCAGCAGACATCTCATGTTCTCAGCCGACATCCACTAGCAAAGATGCACACGTAAATGAGACTTACTTGACCACCACATAAAACTAATGACTGAAAGACAACACCAGCTTACCGCAACACAATTTGTGAAAGGCCACCGGCCACTCTTCATCGAAAGACGGCATAAGCAAGGCATCCACTTATCATAAATACAGATACATTCAGCCTAAGTAGAATCATCTATTCTTGAATAGTTGAAGTACATAAATACTAAACTGACTTGAGCGTTAGAATATCTTAGCACATCCCGTCTCCTCAAATTGCCCAAATTAACACCAGCACACTAGCCCAGACATCTCGCAAGTGCCTCTGGCTCTCTCACCAACAACCTATCTGTTGTGGACTGGACCAAGGCCCCATTTCATACGCGGACCAACCCAAGCAAACCCAAAGGTAGCACTATATAAGGGAGGTAAGAAATACAAGAAAGGTACACACAAAAAACCCTACTCATCTCAATGATACATGCACACACCCCAAAGGCGAAAGCCGTCATACTGTGTCAGTGATCCGTGATCCCACTAGATACCTAATTCATAGGTATCCAGAGAGAAACACCTAAATCCTAGATCAATCATCCAACCCAGATTGGACACATCTGTCACAGGCAAAACACTATCATGTCGACATCCTTCTCTTCATTAGCATCATTTATCTCAATCGTGTGCAATCCAGCCCAATAATTATTGGCCGATCAAACATCAACTCTCTTAACCGTGGGTCATTCTAATTACTCTAGAGATTTAAGCTTTGATGACTGTTATATAAAATGGGTAAAATTGATAGTGTAATCTTAATGTAAAATGATTTTATATATAGGGAGAGAGAGAATTTGATATTAAAATCCATATAAATTAACGGAAAGGAAATTGACAAAAAAAATGTGAACACGTGGCTTATATATATGAACAGATTCCAATTAAGTGCGTTCAACAATGAATATAAATAAAGGGAAAAGTATTTATCCTTTTAAATGACACAACTTATATTTTTTCACTCTCATAAAAAGGTAAGACCCATCCCTTTATTTTTTTGGTCAACTCTCTCACCTCCTTTGTCTATCTCTTTCTCTCTCTCTTAAAATGACACAACTTTACATCTCTTGAAATGATACACACTTTACCCATAAACAAATGTATTAAGAGAAGGAAAATTAAAAGGTGAACAATTCTTGGTCATGATTCCTTAACATTTTCTGCGGAATCACATGGGAACGAAAGAGAATTTAACTGGAAGAGAAAGAACCAAAAAAGAAACAAAATATATGAAAAAAGATCGACAATCACATGGGATATAGTTCATGAGAAGCAACCAAGGCCTTAGAGATCTCAAAAATGAGCCTGGCCTCAAAGGCATCACCGGTATAACCCTTTTCACTAGCCTTTGGAATCCGTTTCCCACCAAAGATGTTGTCAGTGTCCATGGACCTCAACATAAAGTTCATATAAGCAGTCTTAAGCTTTGTCCACATCTTCAATGGTGACCTAACCATCCATGTCAACCTTGGAACTGCTCTTATCCTCCAAGACCTACGTGGGCTTCTTCTCAACCTCACGGTCTTCATTTTCTTTCCACCGTTATTGTCGCCGCCGCCGCCGTCGAGGCGCTGGTAGCGCCGCCTTCTCCATGACCTCTTTATGCCACCGTAAGTTGGCTTAGGCAGTAGTGAATCAACTTCCATGTTTTTTCAAGAGCTTCAACTTGATGGAGATGGAGGTGATGAGCTTCTCTTCTTTGTTTATAGAAGTAAATTACTCCTGTTTGCATCAGGCATTGCACGTTGGAGGATTTAAAGGGATTTGCTTTTGAAAAAATAAAATAAAATAAAGAAGTCAAGAAACTACGCTTTGACCTGAGATGGTGGGTGTGACCGTCTGAGTCAACATTTACATGAGCAACATAGCATTAATTTCTTCCTAACAATTTTTATTCTAATAAACTCCTATTTCCAATATATATTTATTGGAAAAATATTTCTGCATATATTAATTATCTGCATTTATTCCTAAAATGATGTCATTTTGATATTAAAATCTTAAAAAATTATAAATATAAAGACTATTATAATCTGAAATAAATTAAAATTACAAAAATACCATATTTTTCGTCCCAAAATGACGTCGTATTAGACTTATTACAGATAACTTATCTATTCACACTAACTGCAGATAACTTATATATCTGCATTAACTGTAAAAAAATGAACCCTATATCTATAATTTTTTAATTTTTTCATAGTAAATTTTGATTGAGAGACAACTAAAATTAGCTAAATGTGATAAGGTCATAATACCACGGGTGTGTCCTTATAAGGTTGCTTGAGCTGAATTTAATATTTTGGTCTCCACACTGATGCAAAAGTTTAAAACATGTATTAAATACTTGACTGTTAAATTAAAAGTTTATTGTTACGAGCATGAAATTTAAATGGCTAGTGCAACCCATGGTAAGATAACAAGTATTATTTATTATATGGGCAGATCGAAGCAAGGGTGAATATTTTTAAAGCATGAAATTCATTTTATTCATTTATTTGCGGTGTACGTCAAATGAAATAACTTTATTCGTGCGTGCAACACGAAGACACGAGATTGCAAGCACCTAGAAATTGAATCAGGAAAAGTAATATAAAAAAAAACGCATGTATCTAGAAGTTTGACTGCTATTGAATGTGTTAATTAGATTACTTATTAATCCGCCGAACACACATCAGACTCTGTTTTTATTTATTTGTTTATTTTTGAAAACTAGAAAAGCCGCCTTGTTTTCGTCCTTATCTTGACAGCGTGTTGCTGGTTGACAAAATTTAAAAAGCAACATATTTCTTAATTACACTTAACAAATTTTATGCAGAAATCTCATGTAATGTGATGTCAGAGACAAAAGGAAGAAAAAATTATACATATATACTGATCAGTCAAGTATCAGTTCGACTGAGCCTGATCACAAGATAAAAAAATATTGGGCTTTTCACCTTGGTACTGTTGTATGTGTAATGTATGATCGAAATAATTTGTGGATCAAAAGTTTTACCAATATAATGCATTACAACACGGTTGGGAAACTGACGCCTTAAGGACATGATAGGATGCATGTCGCTTCTTGTAAATTTCTTGGCACGGTTATCAGTGTTCCTAAGACGTAATACTTTCCCTGCCACGTCTAGTACAATTTTGGGCACAGTCATCGGTGCTCCTAAGACGTGATACTTTACTTGCCGCGTTCTGTGCAAAATCCATATCACCTTTTAGAGAAGATTAAATATTTTCATCCATGATCTACCCTGCACTCTCAATTAATCTATAGCCGGTTCAAAGAGTCAAAATTTATAGAAATATTGGAGAAAACTAACTCATCTCAAAAAAATAATTAAAATTGAGTTAACCTAAAAAAAATGTAGAAAGACAGAGAAAGAAAAAACTCCATCAATATAACCGTAAAACATAAGCGATACATCAAGTTATGGACTTATTTCCAAAAAAAAAAAAAAATTATGGACTCAGCATTTATTTTTTTCAACAAAAATTAAATTCGATTCTGTTAAACCGAATTTCTTTTACTTTTTTTTGTTTCTTACTAGGGGTGTCAATATAGTCAGAGGCGGACCCAAGTAAGAGAGAAGGGGGGCAAGTGCCCCCCCTTAAATTTTTGACATGAAATTACTAAAATGCCCTTCACTTAAAATTAAGTTTTTTTCTATTTTACTTTTGGGGCAGATTATATTTACAAGTTTTTTTGTTTACAAACTCTTTCAAACTACACTATATTCTCTTGGGAGAATACAAATTTTTGCAAACTACACTATGTTCTCTCGGGAGAAGATAGTGTAATTTGTAAAAAAATTCCAAAAAGTTTGTAAACGGATCATGTCCTTTTATTTTTTTGTTTTTCTCCTCCATTAGTAACTTGACCACCTCTATTAGACCAAATCAAAAAAACCTAAGCACCTAATTTGCAGGCACCGGTTACATTGGAAAGTTCATCGTTGAAGCGAGCGTCAAGGCTAGCCATCCTTAAAACTTTCGAGCACAGCTAGGGTCGAAGATGTCCGTTCATGTTCAACCGTTGAGAGGTAATTCTCTTTCCTTTCAAGCACAACTATTTTCAATTTCATGCATTGTAAGTGGTTGATTTGATTTCATTGCTATCATACTGGAATGGAAAGAAATGAAACTTCATTGATTCGGTTGCCTTATCCTTATTCGACTAATACATTCAATTGGAAATTAACCCGATTATATATTGTGCAGAATCCCAATTTTTTTTTCCGGTTGAAATGAAATTAATGCAGAATCCCAAAAAAAAATTCCGGTTGAAATGAAATTAACATTTGGTTGCCTTAAAACTTTAATTTTTGAAGGCAATTAATACATTCATTTTTTTCGGTTGCATTAAAATTAGTACATTCATCTTTTCTCAATTGCCTTAAAAATGTCGGTTACCTTATCCTTGTGCAGAATGAGTCCTAGGGCCAGTCAGTGCCCACCCTTCTTCAGATTCCTGGATCCGCCACTGAATATAGTGTTTGACACGCGGGTCGACCCGCAGAAAAAATTCGTGTCATGTTCGTGTTGGAAAAAATGACACGTAAAAAATTCATGTCGTGTTCGTATTGATGTATTTGTATTCGTGTTGACCCGTATTTTTTTAATTATTTTATTTTTAATTTTTTATTATTATTTTTTTAATTTCGATCGATTTTTTTAATTTTTTTTGTCAAATACTGTTTTGACCCCTATTTTGCGTGTTATACGTGTCGTGTCAACCCGCAAAAAATTCGAGTCGTGTCAGTGTTGAAGATTTAGGCACGAATAAAAATTCGTGTCGTGTTCGTGTTGATGTATTCGTGTCGTGTCGAATTCGTGTCGTGCCAATCCGTTTTGACACCCCTATTTCTGACCACAGTTTATATGAACATATCTCAATTTTTTTAGAAGTAAAAGTTACATATTAACACGAAACAACCACTGTTCAAATTCAAAATAGTACTATTTATTAATTTTTGGTAAATTAAGGATGGGCTTTGTTTTTTCTCCTTTCATATAAGAAAATAAATTTTCCTACATACACATGTTTAAGGTAGGTCCCACCATTAAGAAATTAAAATAAAAATAAAAAAACAAAGCACACATATCGATGTATGAGTGACATGAGAAATACTTTCTCCAACAACATAAGAAATACTTTTCCCATTAAGGATATGTATTTTAAAAGGAACTTAACTTGTATCATCAAGAAAGAAAAAAAAAAGTATAAAAAAAAGGAAAAAAAAAAACTCTATGAATTCGTTCATTCTTTTTTGAAGCACAATTGTTACTAATCTATTTATTAGCCTAATTAATTACCTATCTTTTCTTTAAGAAATTATTCTGTAATTTTGATTTGTCTCCATTTCAATTTTTAGTAATGCATAGAATGCGGCAGGTAAGATATCATGTCTTAGAAGCACAGATGACCGTGCCAAAAGCTGTACTGAACATGGCAGAAAAGGTATCACGTCTTAGGAACACTGATGATAGTGCCAAAAAACTGTACAGGACGCGGCATGCATCCTATCATGTCCTTAAGCGTGATTTTCCCAAACGCGTTGTAATGCATTATATTGGCAAAACTTTTGACCCACAAATTATTTCGGTCATACATTACACATACAACAGTACTAAGGTCAAAAGACCAAAATATTGACAAAGAGAAGTGTTGTTGAAGAGAGGGTTGGTGAGATGATGTACTGCTTGGTGAGATGGTTGATTCAGTCCGTTTGGATTTTGTGTAATTTGAAGAGACTAGGGTACCTGTAAGATATTCTAAAGCTGTCACTTCAGAGTTTAATATGGTCAAGCATTTAAGGATAGATGATCTTACTTGGACTAAAGTCTCTGCATTTATAGTGAAAGGGTGTCTTGTTTCATGCTGCCATTCGAATGGTGGAGAATGATATCCTTTTACATGCTATTCCTTGGGCAACAAGTGTATAATCAGGCTAGCTCAGTAACGGTGAGTTGTTGTTGACATTATTTTATTGAATTCATGTAGAGATCAAGTTGCTAGAAGGTGCTCATCTCGACAATGATATTTCTTTACATTCGAAGTCATTCTGGCTGTCAGTTTGGCCAAATGCCCATGGTTCATACACGGGATAATGATTTAATTTTTTTTAATTATAATTGAAATTTATAAGATTTAAAAGGAAAATAAAAATTTATAAGATTTAAAAAATATATATACATTTTTAACAAATATTCAAAATTATAAGAATAAATAATTTTTTTAATAAATTCACGTATTTAATAAATCAGGGTTATTAAGATTTAGAGTATAATTTATATTGATGTAAAATTATCTTAACCCTTTAAAATTGTTATTATGAAGAAAATAACTTTTAATTTATTTATTTGAAAATTAAAAAAGTGATTTACAAAAGGGAAAGGGAAAGGTTATAGTTAGTACCTTTTATTCTTACTACTTGTTACTGTCAAATCTTAACCGTTGATTTCAGCCAATCTAATGGTTATAATTTATTGAGTCACACTTATTAAGTAATTATTAATTCTAATAAATTATAACCGTTAGATTGATGAAAATCAACGATTAAGATTTTGTAGTAACAAGTAGTAGGAAAAAATGGTAGTAAGTATCTATGTAGCACCGACACCGACACGTGACATGATACGACACGACACTCGGACACGTTAATTCTAAAAAATGTTAGATTTCGATACGATAGGACACGTTTTGATATTAAATAATATTTTTAATTTATGTAGTGTATATTATATTTAATACTCAATAATTTAACAAAAAATGAATTTAAACTTATACTATTCATAAATTTTGCAAATAACATAAGATATCCCAAATATTTATATTAAACTCACTAAAATAGTAATCGTAATCCAACGAATCTAATGGTTGGAACTAAAAACTCAACACGTCGCTACCTTTAAACCTTTTTTTTTGAATTTCTATAACGCGTGTTGGAGTGTCGGAGTGTCCGAGAGTGTTGGAAAGTGTCGGACACGACATATCAGGGTTTTTGAAATGTCGGTGTTTTGTAGGTAAGTATAACCTCTCCCTTTACAAAATACTACAAAATAGTTAAACCTGATATATGCTAATCCGTTATGATATAAATCTAACATATATTTCTGAAAGTCATACTATATTTTCATCAAATTTGTAAAAATATTACAGTATTTCAGAATTCAAATTAATTTTTATAAGGATTATGGAGCTTAAATAAATTCAACCGTTGTCATCCACGACAGAAGTCTTATAAGAAATTATTCCTCTTAAAAGAATATGGGTTCATTATTTCTGCAATAACAGTAGATAAATTATCTATATTGAGTACACAATGATGTCGTTTTGGAACGAAAATCAAAGTATTTTTGTAATTATAATTTATTTCAAGATTATAATAATCTTTCTCATTATAAATTTTTAATTTTATAACTCAAAATGATATCATTTTGAGAATGAATATAATAATTTATCTACATTCACTTTAAAAACATTAAATTCAAAGAATATATACAATAATACAAACACAGAGTAAAAAATATATGAGTTTTATAATTATCATGTTGAAGGAGAATTGAAATCTTATGTTATAGAGATAAAAAACATGTGGGATCCATGTGTTAAAAAAAATTATATGTAGGACCCATGTCAGCACGGAAATCGAAGGATGTGTAGAAAAATCTGAATTCTTATGTTGAATGAGAATTATAAAAAACAAAATATATATAAAGAAATCATTTCCCTTTCTCAGTCTTTTTTTCGTCTCTTTTTCGGAGCGACGTAATCCCTGACGTTGTCCACCTCCTTTATCTTCTTATTACCTCCTCTTTGTTTTTTCCACCTTCTTTCTTTGAATATTCCCACCACTTGTAGTTTATGACTTTAATCTACATCTTAGCAGACATGAACAAGAAATTTTATATAGTCAAAATAACCTTTTAAAATTCTTTTATTATTTAATATTAAAATATATTTAATATTTAGAATAATTATTAACAAAACTGATTAGAAAATTTAAAATAATCGATATATATATGGGAAATGACACTTGTGATGTTGGGAAAAAATTATTTTATGTCAACCATTATAACTAGGGTTTGCTTTTTCTGCAGCTACTGCAGATAAGTTATCTGCAGTACGCCAAATACGACGTCATTTTGGAAGTAAATGCAGATAACTTATCTGCATTAACTGCGGAAACATTTTTCCCTTATAACTATGTACCTCGGGAAGTATATAGTTGGGAAAAAAGTATCTAATGTTACTTTAGATAACTTTATCTAATGTTCATCGAAACGACGTCGTTTAAGGTTGAAAAATTAAAAAATCAGAATGATAAAGACAATTATAACCCAGAAATAAATTAAAATTACAAAAATACCATGATTTTTGCCTAAAACGACGTCGTTTCGATGAACATTAGATAAAGTTATCTAAAGTAACTTTAGAAAAAACAAACCCATAGTTATAGAGTTCGCTTTTTCTGCAATTATCTGCAGTACGCCAAATACGACGTCGTTTTGGGTGGAAATCATGGTGTATTTGTAATTTTAATTTATTTAAGAGTCATAATAATTTTTATATTTATAATTTTTTTATATTTCAATACCAAAACGACATCATTTTGGGAATAAATACAGATGACTTATCTGCATTAACTGTAGAAACATTTTTAAAGTTATTAAAGTTATTTTTTCTCTTTTCAGAAGTTGTGGCTTACGTGGAGAGAGAATTTCTTTTTTAATATTATAATTATGTATTCTCTAGAGTACATAATTATAATGGGTAACATAAAACACTTTCTTTTAGCAAAAAAAAGGACCCTATATATATATATATATATCAAAAACAAGAAAAATACCACAATAGGCCTTTGTTATAACCTTAAAATTGGATAACCCCAAGTCACACTTGTGGTTAATTAAATTAATATGATTTATAAGCTTTAAAATGCCATTGAAATGTAAACAGTAAATTAAAAAAATCTTAAAAATAGTAATCTTTTAATAGCAAAAGACATTTTTTAATAGTAATTGTGTTAAAAATTTAATTTATTATTATATAACAAATTATTCTTACATAATGAAATTAATTTGACTTTAATAATAAATTTTTAAGAAATTAAACTCATTTAATAATATTGATAAAAATATGTTCTAGATTTATAATATAACTTTTTAACCAAAAAAGAATAATTTTTTGTGTGTTGAATTCTACATCCTTGGCTCCATGGCGGACCTACGCGGCCCTACCCCCTTAAAATATGAAAATATATTCTTTTACATGTGAGTTTTTTTGATGCTGTAGGAGCACATATTCCCTTTCAAAAATAGAAAAGGGAAGAGATTGAAAGGAAATTATGAAAAAAAGGATTTAAATCAGTGTTATTAAACTCGGCCCGAGCATCGACCCGGTCGGGGTACTGAGTCAGTGGGTCACTGGTAGGACCGGTTGACCCGGATATATATAGATAGGGGTGTTAACGGGGCCGAGCCGAGCCGAGCTTTGATCTTAACGGGCCAAGCCTGTATTTAAACGTGTCCGACTGGCCTTAGCCTGTTACCTGTCACGAATATAATATTGGACTGTGGCCTGGTTTATTTACAAAAAATAAAAGCCTGTGTGAAGCCTGTCTTAGCCTGTTAGCAAGTTAAAGAATAAAAATAAGATAACAGAATTCCACAAAAAGTAAATTTCCATATAGAAACCTTAGCTTCCAATTTGCAGCAATAATTTATAAAGTCTACAATAAAAAAAAATTAAGTGAGAGAAGGTAGATAACAGGTTATATTATCTTAGCCCATTATAAAAAAAGTGCAAACAAAAAAAAATAAAAAAAATAAATAAATAAATTGACACAAACAAGCAGTGCATAGTGGAACGAATGAATTTTTGTGGGTTTGTTTGTGTGAAGGAGGATGAAGGATAATATAGAACAACACTAGTAATTCCATAAATATACATAAATTCAATATATATCCAAATAGCATAATATATAACAAAATCATTCAAAAAGTTTGTTAAACCAATAAAATGGGGTGAAATAAATTGATGAAAGAGAGAGTTATTACAAGTAGTATAAAAAATATAAATAAATATTTATATACTAGGTTAGCGTGGGAGGCTCTAAGGCCGAGCTTCTGAATTAGAGCCTGAGGCTTTTTTATTAAATGAGCTTTTATACAAGTCCAAGCCTGGTTCCAACACGAGCTTTTATTAAACGAGCTCAGGCCTTTACGAGCCGAGCCAAAGGCCCCTAAAAGGCCACTGGCTCGTTTACCACCCCTAGATATAGATATATAAAATATATGGAGATATGAACATATAAATTCAATTATATTCTCCATATTTAAAATAAATTAAACAAGATTCATTAAATAAGCTAAAAAATATTAAGCATAAATAAATAAAAATGCATACTATTACTATGTCAATTTAAATTGCAACTCATAATTCCTATAAACATAACTCTTAATGACATTGAACTCATATTTTTCAAATTCAACTACATTAAAAATGACATGTCACAATCTCTTAATTTATTATTCCGCAAATTGCTTCAGTATTGGAAGTTGAAATTTGTGGTCATTGTAGAAGAGTATATTAGCAAATAAAATTACAAAAAACAAATTTAAAATGAGATTTACATTTTTTTTGACAAGATGAAACAATTTTTATTTTTTGGTTTTATTTTAAATGCATGAACCGACCGGGTCACTGGTCACCTGTTTTGACAGATTTTGACCGGATTTTGACTGGGTCGATGCACGACCGCCAACCAGTCCAATGCTTGACTCGAACCGGTCTAGTAACCGGGTCACCGGGTTCAGAGTCGACCCGGACGGGCCGGACCGAGTTTTACAACAATGATGTAAACGAAATCACTTTTTTTTTTTATTTTGGGAAAATAACCACCCAAATTTAGTGGCCTTGAAGCATTAAAATTTTTCTCTTACTATATATGAAATGCAACATGATATGGGAAAGGAAAATTTTAAAAATGCTTTTAAAAAGTGAAAGACAAGCAATGCTATTCATAAGAAAAATGCTCAATCGTTCATTGCTACTAAGTGGAGATAACTATTATTTACTAGATTCAACCTGCCAGCATATATGGCAGGTTTTGTTCTTGGTCTGCTACCCTCCCCAATCAATATGGAAAGTTTTCAGGTGCATACAAAGAAGAATGCAGTTAATAATGCACATTCACTCTACCTATCAAATTTGTCTAAATTGGTTTTTATATTGATTGATTATCTAATTTTCTTTTTATAATCATTTAAAAATTTGTACAGATAGTCATGTTAGAACTCAGGAGAAGAGTAATTAAGTTTTGACTTTGTTGGCAAAGAAAAAAGGTCTGTATTAATTATCAGTTATTAGTTGGGACCAAATGCTATAAATAAATAAGACATAAATTAATTTACTGTGTCTTCTTCTAAATAATAGCTAAATGAGAAAATAAGATTCTGAAGAAATCAAAGAAAATGCAATTATAACACCAGAAGGCATAAAGGTA
>JAVKPL010004719.1:0-22645 GCA_032173675.1 Gastrolobium villosum
CATACTGGTAAAAATTGATAAATTTATT
This sequence comes from Gastrolobium villosum, assembly GCA_032173675.1. Classification (NCBI taxonomy): domain Eukaryota; kingdom Viridiplantae; phylum Streptophyta; class Magnoliopsida; order Fabales; family Fabaceae; genus Gastrolobium; species Gastrolobium villosum. The sequence goes on from JAVKPL010004719.1 coordinate 29, forward strand.
TTCCCTGCAGATTTTGTCATTTTAGACATGGAGGAGGATGCTGAGATTCCCTTACTTTTGGGAAGACCTTTGTTAGCCACAGCGAGGGCCATGATTGATGTAGAGCAGGGTAAATTAATGCTGCGGGTTAACGATGATACTGTGACAATTGATGTCTTGGAATCTATGAAACATCCATCCGATGGGGGAGATTGTTTCAAGATAGATTTAATTAATGATGCAGTGTTAGATACAGTGGATGAAATACTCCAACCATTGATGGGATTGGAGTCAATAGGAGAAGAATTGTTGGAAAATTCTATGGAATCAACAAAGGGAGATCAAGAAGTTGAAAAACTGAGAAAGAAGGTTGATGATATCACTAAGGGAACACCAAAGGTTGACTTGAAAGAGCTGCCTCCTACCTTGAAATATGCATTTCTTGGAGATAGCAAAACATACCCGGTGATTATCAATGTTGATTTATCAACCACCGAAGAAGAAAAATTACTAGAAGTCTTGAGAGAGCATAAAACGGCTATAGGATGGTCTATTACAGATTTAAAAGGAATAAACCCATCATTTTGCACTCATAAAATATTGATGGAAAACGACATCAAACCAGTCAGACAACCTCAAAGAAGGCTAAATCCGACCATGAAGGAGGTCGTGCGAAAAGAAGTAGTAAAACTATTGGATGCTGGGATGATCTATCCAATTTCAGATAGTGCATGGGTGAGTCCGGTACAAACAGTTCCAAAGAAAGGTGGGATCACAGTGATACGAAATGAAGATAACGAACTAATTCCCACAAGAACTATCACCGGCTGGCGAATGTGCGTCGATTATAGGAGACTGAATACTGCTATGAGAAAAGATCACTTTCCACTACCATTTCTAGATCAAATGTTGGAAAGACTAGCAGGACATTCATTCTATTGTTTTCTAGACGGATATTCCGGATATAATCAAATAGCGGTTGCCCCAGAAGATCAGGAAAAGACAGCATTCACCTGTCCATATGGCGTGTTCGCATACAGACGTATGCCCTTCGGATTATGCAATGCACCCGCCACTTTTCAAAGGTGTATGCTATCTATATTTTCTGATATGATTGAAAATTTTATTGAAATTTTTATGGATGATTTTTCTGTCTTCGGTTCATCTTTTGATGCTTGTTTAACTAATCTAGCTTGTGTTTTGCAGAGATGCCAAGAGAGTAATTTAGTACTCAATTGGGAAAAATGTCATTTTATGGTAAGGGATGGAATAGTCCTAGGCCATAAGATATCTAAAAAGGGAATTGAAGTTGATAGAGCGAAAATATCTATTATTGAGAAACTCCCCCCTCCCTCTAATGTACGTAGTGTACGCAGTTTTCTTGGACATGCAGGTTTCTATCGGCGTTTCATCAAGGACTTCTCAAAGATAGCTAAACCCCTCTGCAAACTATTAGCTAAAGAGAAGAGTTCATAACAATTAATCCATAACATAATGATTTAATTAGGTTCCATCATCCCTAACTACAGAGAAACTAGCCAGACATGGTGAAATTAAACATAAAAATAACTATAAAAGCTTCCCCAAACTCCATTGGTGATTGGTGAATCTTTAACAGTTCCAGTGATGTACTGACTCCGATCTGTCTTCGCCGCTTCCAAGCATGTATCCGAGACTCCAAGGATCTCCAAGTGTTTTTCAGTGTGAAGTAGTATGTAACTCTGAACCTTAGGTGCCTTTTTAAAGGTGTAGAACTCGCACCTTTTGCAGAATATGCCAATCTGGAACAAACTATATTCGTTGGGCGCTTAAGCCCCCGTTGGGCGCTTAAGCCGCCTAAGGCAGTAGGCTTTTCTTAAAGTTGCGCGCTTAAGCGCGCTGTAGGGCGCTTAAGCGCGCTCTTCGTGCTGGAAATTCTTGTTTGTGGCGCGCTTAAGCGCGCTGGAGGGCGCTTAAGCGCACAGAGGCAGAGGCTGGATACGTTTCTAGGGCGCTTAAGCGCGCTGGAGGGCGCTTAAGCGCGCAGAGGCAGGAGCTGAATGTGCTTTCTGGGGGCTTAAGCTCCCTTTTCCAACAACCTGATAAGATGAAATCTTCTTTGTTTTGATCTTTATTTCCTTGGTTGTTGCCTTCATCTTTATCCAATCTTCCTTTGAATCCTCTTTTTTCCAACAAAACCTTTTAAAATATCAAGAATTTGATTTAATTAGTTGAATTTCAACTAATGATCATAATTACCAAATTAACCTTAGTTTCAACTTGTTTAACTGAATAATTCACATTACTTTAGTCTATAAAACAAGATAAACTGGAGGTTTATCAGGCAGCGACTAGAGGAGAGGAAATGCTTGGTTCTTGGACTGAGAATTAGAGATAGTGAAGATTGATCATTTATCTCTTTTCATAGATTTCACTTGTTTTATCTCATCTTTTGTTTTTATTTCATTTGCCATGTGTAGCTAAACCCCTTTTTTTAGTTAGGGCTATATGAAACCTTTTGACGGGGTAAATTGTTTTAAGGAGACACTTTCTGGGCTCGGATTTTATTCCTCTGATTCATCATTCTGTCTGTTTTTTATTCTTTCTGTTTCATTACCTGATAACATCAAGTAAGTCTGTTCATTATTTTCATAATTGCATAGTGATAACTCTGATCATCTATCTCTTCTGCTTTATACATGTGTTCAAACATCTTAATGATATGTATTCAATAACACAATTCACACCAATAGACAAAGAAGATAGATTTAAGAACAGAGTTTCAATATATATTTTTTTAGTCTTTTAAACATTTTCCCCAGATATGGCAAAATAATAGATGGACCTGTTAGTCCATTATCCATCTAGTCCAGTTATACAAAAACTCAATCCAAATCATCCATTTTTAATTGATTATTCATCCCATCCTCATTAGTGGGAATTTAATGGAGAGTTGTTATTAATAGTTTATATTTAGCAATTTTTTTTTTTATTATTGGATGTGTAGTAAACCATCCAATTGATACCTTAAGAACAACCGTCCCTTAATCATTGTTCATGTTACATCTCAAATTTGCACATTCAAAATCAATTTTAACTTCAACTAAAAAAGCTTGTTCGCTGGAGATTTAACTAGAAATTAAAATTTGCTACCTGACATATGTGAGGAATATTCATAAGGAATGTGAAAATAAAAGAAAGAAAATAATTTGCAGGACAAAAATTGTTGATAATAAGCAATACTTGTTATGTTATTAAATTTTAAGATTTAAGGAAGTTTGCCACACATCTACAATAAAGATCAATCTTATAAAATTTCCTAATTGTTATAAAATAAAGGAAGAGAAATAAAAGAAGGAAAGTGAAGAGAAGAAGTATATGAAGATCAAAGGAAGAGCTTCTGGAGAATATAGAAATATGCAATTCCTCTCTTCACTTTCCCTCCTTAATTTTACAACACTAATAGTATTAATGCTATTATTACAATGTTATATCCCTAGTAATACTACCTTAAAGCTATGAAATGATATTTTGGCCAAGGCTTTAAAATCTAAAGTTGATGTGGTTGGAAGCTTTTGACCTTTGCAAGTATAAATAAGAGCAATAACAAATATATAATAGCGACAGGTGCGAGGATAAATCATAATTTATTCATTATTTTTATTTTAGTAAATCTTTATTCATCACTTTAACTCTATAAAAACTTTCCATACCCGTTCTGCCTGACATGATCTGCTTACCGTAAGTAGTCAATCATAACTATGAATTTCAAGCATTAGATAAACCTTAGCAAACAACTATAGATTTCATATAAGAATGGAGAATTGAAAAATACAAACCTACACGAGAATAATTGATAGATAAAAGAAATTATTCTGTTGAATAGCAAAAAGATAACATATCTTAGAAACTGAATGAATTCTCATTAAGCAGAGACAAAAAATGAATGGTCAAAATCAGTTCTTTACAATGGAGTTAGTTACTTATACTTATCACTAACAAACTAACAGAAATTATAAGGGCCCAACCCAAATAACAAATGGGCTTAGTCAGAAAATAAATAAACTAACTAACTGAAAGAAGAAATGAATTGAATAATTAGTCATCTTGCAAGAAGGCAAATGAGCTAGTATATCAACACCCTCCCTCAAGTTGGAAGCTGGATATCTCTAAACCCCAACTTGTCCATAAAATCATGAAAGTGTGTAGGATGAAGTGCTTTAGTAAACATATCCGCAAGCTGTTGAGAAGAAGCAATAGGAATAAGATGGATCAATCCCTGCAATACCATCTTAGAAACTGAATCAATTCTCATTAACCATAAGCAAAAAATGAATGGTCAAAATCAATTCTTTACAATGGAGTTAGTTACTTATACTTATCACTAACAAATTAACAGAAACTATAAGGGCCAAGTCCAATTAACAAATCGGCCTAGTGAGAAAATAAACTAACTAACTAATTGAAAGAAGAAATGAATTGAATAATTAGTCATCTTGCAAGAAGGCAAATGAGCTAGTATATCAACAACATTTAAAAAAGAAGAGAAGAGAAATACAACATTTAAAATTTAACTATATAAAATAAGAAAACTTCATTTGCTGCATTTTGCATTTTTTAAATGTTCACTTCTCTTTGAAATCTTATAAATTTATATTGTCTTTTCAAATATTTTAAATTCTATTAAAAAGTTTTAAAATCCAATCTTACAAAATTTTGACTGTAAAAAAAGATTTTTTATAAAAGTCTTTAAAGTCACTATAATTCTACATAATATTTTAAAATCTATAAGATTTTTTTATTTCAAAATAGTTTTTTAAAATTTTAATCCAATACACTCCTTAGTATCAAAGGGATACTTGCATTTAAAACATTTGTTTTGCCTCCATGGATCTCCATACGATTTTCTAAACTTCTTTGGTCTCTAAAATGTTGATCACGCTCTTGCTCCGTGGCACATGTGATCCATATCTCTTCTATCACTATCACTGCGCCTGAAGCCATGCAAACTATTTCCCATAGCAAAACTATTATAATATATTAGCAGCCTTATTAGATGTCATCACACTATTATGCTGCTTATCCTTAATACATTTAATTTGTGAATGCAATATGAAGGAATTATTCCATACGAAAACCGTGTACTAATTAAAGCACTTGAGCCTAATCTATTATATCCCATGTACAAAGATTCTGCCCTCTAACAATTTGGAAATTGCCTAATCCATACCTTCAATAATTTATAGTATGAAAAATTGCCACTCAAAGTACAACATGGATGTTGGATAAGATTTCAGATTACTATAATTTTATACATTTTCCTTTTCTTGGCATAGGAAATAGGGGGCAGGAGGTGTGGTTAGGTTCTTCTATAGGTTTGTGGAGGTACAAATTTGACTTGTCACTACCACTCACCATCTGAAGTCTCAGAATTGAATTGCCAAAAACTGAAGAAAATAAAAAATGCTTATGATTCCTTAAGTGATGGGCTCATCTTACGTGAGCAATGGATTCTATTGTAGATTGAAACAAAAGGGGGTGCTTAATAGAAAGAGGAGAGGTTGTGAAAAGCTTTTAGTTATTTTCAGTTAGTGGAAATCTGGCTGTTCTAATTAGAGGGCACCTTTGTGTGCTAGCAAATAATTTAGCCAATAAGCTTCATCTTGAACAAATGAGCAATTCTTGACTCAACTTATAGGATACCAACACATTAAGTGTCATATAAATATATAAAAAATACCCTTGATTGTTTATTAGGGTTTAATGTCTCATATTAAAATTATCTCTTACACATAAAAATATGTGAGATCGATATTTTTTTTCTATATCTTCTTTTCACATGTGGGCTCCACACATTTTTATTCTAATTTCTCAATTTTATGGGGTATTACTCAAACATATCTCTAAAGAAATTCTAACATTCTAACGTAATAATAATAATTCCTATAATTCAGGCATTACAGTTCAAAGCTAATTATAATACATTTAGGGCTCGTTTGATGGACATGATAGGATAATGGTAGGATATGATAGGGGGTTGATAAGGGTAGGATATGATATCGGGCTGATAAGCTTGTATCATATCATGTGTTTGATGAGCACCTGATTAGCAATCTGATAAGATCATGTAGAAGGAGAAAAGAGAAAGAAAAATAAAATATAATGCAATAAATACAAATATATTGGGTAACGTGAGATATATTGGGTAACGTGAGGATATATTGGGTATCCAATATTGGTATCATATCCTGTCAAATCCTAACCCAGCTCCCCCCATAGGATAAAAAATCATGTATTGAATAGGATAAAATGAGACAATAGGATAAGCTAATCATATCCAATTGACTCATCAAACAAGAGATAAAAGTAAGATATGATAAGTTATCCTATCATATCTTTTTTATCAGTTACTTCAAACAGGCCCTTAGAGTAGTGCCAACTAATAATCACTTCAAGACATTTCTTATAATTTGTTCTTTAAGTAATATAAAGACTTGAGACGAACATTGCATGGCTTTAGCTATCCTCCTCCTTGCAGATCTCTTTTATATCATGATTTGTGTTTGCTCTCCTAAATTTATGATTGATTCCTTGGAATGGTTAAAAACTTTAGTACGAGTCACTGTACTTTGGAACGGGCTTTTGGTAAATAAGTCAGGAGTCTTGTGGAGCATCATGGGAATTTTAGCGGGTTACTTGTTTGTAGAACTATTTTGAAGATGCTAGCTAACTCTGTTAACCGTTCTTTGCACGTTAAAGCAAGGACCTAGAATTAAATTTCTCCCAATATTCTTATAATTCTTGCATTAGATTTTGCTAGAATACTAACAAAAGTCTAATTTCCATCATTAAACAAATTCAACAAATTAAAAATAAAAATAGACCAATAATCAATTGGAATAATTTTGCGTAGCCTCAACGTTGTTTGTGATGATGGTAAAATAATATTTTCATTTCAATACAAATTTTTAAATAATCCTTTGGGAAATTAATTTAAAAAATATTTATTTTTTTAAAATAATTTATTTTGTGAAAACAATTCATCTTATTAATTTGTTTAAAAGTAAGAATTTTCTATTCATCATTTTTCATGCCTGATGCTTATTTATGTTCATCCTGTGATGGCTATTTAGCCACTTATTCATTGATTTAGTCATTTGTCATCTTTGATAACATGTTTGATAAAATGGGATATTTAAGAATTTTATCACATAATATTTTCAATAAATGTGACCTACCTTACACGGACATGGCAAATTTTGAAAAATTTGAGTGTCGGACACGTGTCTGACACGCTCGGACACATGTCCGACACACAATCAATAATTGGGGACATGCGGTCAACTCTCCGACACCTAAAATCATAATATAGCGGTGTGGGCTCTTACACGACCCGTCACCATACTCTTTTGCTGTAATATTTTTAATCCACCAAAAGTGAGATGATCATAGCAAAAATGGCATAGCTTGGCTTCATCCTTTAACGTTACGGAAAGGCAAGAATGAGTCGCATTGTGAAGATACAAATGAAACATCCTATGTTTGGTCATATAGACTTGGGCAATCAAACCCAATTTTTCATATTCAATTCTACAAATGCCACATTTGATAGAAATTTCGTATCCTTCTTCCTGTAGTTGGCCAACACTTAGCAAATTAGTCTTCAATACAAGAACATATAACATATTTGAGATAGTATGTATTGCAGTCCCTATTGGATGGATTGCAACCATCCCTTTCCCCATGACAGACACCATCGAATTATCTCCAAACATCATTGTGTTGAGAAAAGTTTCATCCAAATCTGAAAATAATTTTTTGTCTACACACATATAGTTGCTGCAACCAGTGTCAAGGTACCACATGTTTGGTTTTGCTTCTTCCGGTTTTGCTTCTTCCTCCTCATGGCACGCCATTAAAAGAGACACATTTTCTTCTTGGTTTGCTTCTTCTTCTGCAAAATTAGTTCTTTCTACACTTTTCCATGTAAACTAGTTCGACATTCTGATGCATAATGGCCATACCTGTGACACCTGAACATTCAACATTTGTTTTGTTTGCTGACTTTGGTCTATGAGTTGCTGAATGACGCCATCCTCGTTCTCTTCCTCTTCCTCTTCCTCTCCCTCTCCATTGATTTTGATGGAATTATTCCATAAGAAAACCGTGTACTGAAGTACTTGAGCCTAATCTATTATATCCCATGTACTAAGGTTCTGCCATCTAACAATTTGGAAATTGCCTAATCCATACCTTCAACAATTTATAATATGAAAAATTTCCACCCAAAGTACAAAATGGATGTTGGATAAAATTTCATATTATTAGAATTTTAAACATTTTTCTTTTCTTGGCATAGGAAATAGGGGAGCAGGAGGTGTTTTTATGTTCTTCTATGGTTTTTGTGGAGGTACAAATTTGACTTGTCACTATCACTCACTATCCAAAGTCTCAGAATTTAATTGCCAAAGATTGAAGAAAATGAAAAATGCTTATGATTCTTTAAGTGATGGGTTCATCTTACGTGAGCAATGAGCTCTACTTTAAATTGAAATAAAATGGGTGCTTAATGGAAGGTGTTATCTTCAATTAGTGAAAATCAGGCTGGTCTAATTAGAGGGCACCTTTGTGTACTAGCAAATAACCTTTGTGTACTAGCAAATAATTTAGCCAATAAGCTTCATTTAGAACAAATGAGCAATTCTTGACTTAAACTTATAAGACACCATCACATTAAGTACCATAAATATAACAAATACCCTTGTGTTTATTAATACCTTTTGTGCTCAAAATGGTTTTTGCTTGTATACTATTGTGGCAAACTTGGTATGTTTCCTCCTAAACCAAAAAAGCATGGTCATTGTAACGACATGAAATTAAATAAATTAAAACAAATGGAGTCGCCATCGATTTTACTTACTTTAGAAAAATTTGGAAAACCTTTTATTGCAAACCGGTGTATAAAATTATAGATCAAAGGTTCCGGAATTTAATTATGCACCGGGAAGGGTGGAAACTTAATACCACTGCACCCCTGGCATATCCGTTTAAAAATGGTTACATTAAATTAATCATACGAATTATTAATAGGTTTTAAAAATATCTTCTTGATACCTTTAAAAATTAAACATAATTATTTAGGAAGTGAGAAAACTAGATTATTAAAATTTTATTTTAGCTTGACGGAAAGAGTTCCACTCCGACGTATCCTCCGGTACATTGAGGAATTTAAAGCCACGTTGTTCTTTTTGTTTGCATATTGATTATTTTGATTTAAATTTAGAAGTTTCAGATTACCAAGGTGTCGCAACTAAAATAATCCAAAATGATAATTGAAGAATTAACAAACTGTCTCAACTTAGCTAATCCTTTATTACAAAAAATAAGTAAATTTTATTTTATCTTGACGGAAAGAGTTCCGCTCCGATGTATTACCGTACAATGAGGAATTCAAAGCTACGTCATTTTTTTGTTTGCATATTGATTATCTTGACGGAAATTCCACAAAATATATTTTCTTTTTGTTTTATTTTTTACAAAAGTTTTCGATGGATTTCATTTTTCGTCGAAGATCTTCTACGGAATTGAAATTCCGTCAAAAAGTCCACAAAATATATATTTTTTTCTTTTATTTTTTTTGAAAATTTTTCGACGGAATTCCTTTTCCGTCGAAGATCTTCGACGGAATCGAAATTCCGTCGAAAAACCCATAAAATATAATTTCTTTTTCTTTTATTTTTTCAAAAGTTTTCGACGAAATTTCTTTTCCGTCAAAGATCTTCGACGGAATCGAAATTCCGTCGAAAAGTCCATAAAATATATATATTTTTTCTTTTATTTTTATTAAAAAAATTTGACGAAATTCCTTTTCCTTCGAAGATCTTGGACGAAATTGAAATTCAGTCGAAAAATCCACAAAATATAATTTCTTTTTCTTTTATTTTTTTCAAAAGTTTTCGACGGAATCGAAATTCCGTCGAAAAGTCCACAAAATATAATTACTTTTTTTTTTTCAAAAGTTTTCGACGGAATTTCTTTTCCATCGAAGATCTTCGACGGAATCGAAATTCCCTCGAAAGTCCACAAAATATAATTTCTTTTTCTTTTATCTTTTCTCAAAAGTTTTCAACGGAATCAAAATTCCGTCGAAAAATACACAAAATATAATTTCTTTTTCTTTAATTTTTTCAAATGTTACTTTTCCGTCGAAAATCTTCGACAGAATCGAAATTCCGTCAAAAGTCCACAAAATATAATTTCTTTTTCTTTTATTTTTTTCCAAATTTGTGATGGAAAACAAATTCCGTGAAAAATTTCATCAATAATTTCAATGGAATTTTTTTCGTCAAAAAATTCCGTCGATAATAAAGAAATTTCTAGTAGTGATTTGAAAGTTTCCGATCATCAAGCTATCCTAGCTAAAATAACTCGAAAAAAATAAATTGCAGGACTAACAAGCTATCACAACTCAGCTAATGCTTTTAAAAATAATTCTTTTCATTGTGGTAAATTTTCATTATGAAATTAAATAATTTTTGACTCACTGAGCCGTCACGGCTAAAATGAGTCAAAACAAAATATGTGTAGTTAACAAGTCATCGCGGCTCAGCTAACTCCTATTTTAATTAATAATTATTATTTATTTTCTAAATTAGCCCAAAGTTGATAATTCTAAATAGAAATTGTGATTGTTTATTCTTTTGTTTATTATAACTAAACGGTTTAAAATCACCGGACTGTCACAGTCGAAATGATTATAAAACGAATGGGATTAACAAGCCGTCACGGCTAAGTTACCTTTTTAAAATGTCTTACTAAAATTAATATTTGTGTTAAAACGAAATAGCAGAACAAGCAAAAATATATAAAATCTGTGAACTAACCAATGAAATGTTTATCAAGTGATTAATATAAGGAAAATTATACTCTTATGTGACATGAGATTAATCTCTCGTGTCACTTTTACTTCGAAAAAAGTGTCTTTTTTTAAAAAAAAAAATTGGTGGGACCTATTTCATTTGTCTCTTAACATGAAAGAGCTTATCTCATACTACATCAAAGAAATAATCCCCTTAATATAAATCAAATAAACGAGTAGTATTCTTTTTGATAGAAAAGACAAGACCACGTAAGACCAAGTTTTAAATTTAAATGAAAGAACGAAGATGAATTGTTAACAAGAAGCATGCAGTTAGAAAAAGACAAAAACATTTATATATGTTCAGCCTGCAAGTGTCATGTTAAAGTATTAAAGTATTGTAACAATGTTTATCAAAAACAAATAAGGGTTTATCATCTATCCTTTAACTTGATCACAAAAAATTTCCTACACTCATAACATTTTGTGGGGCCCGCAACAAAACAAAAAACAAAAAATTTCGGCACGCAAAATGAATCTCTATAACATAACACAATCACTCTTCTTATAACATAACTCTTATAAAACCCAAAAAATAATATTATAATAATAATTACTTAATTATGTTTTGACTTTAGCACCAGAATAAGAACCACATATACGTGAGACCAAGTTTTATTTTTAAAGGTTTTGCATTTGTCATACATATTATATGATAAATGCAAAATCTTTTATACATACATCAATATTTGTGTTATATCTTTTTTCATTTCTTTTTATTTTAAGCATAATAGACTCCACACTTATTGTCTCTATAACATGATAAAAAAATTAATACTTGTTTTTTTCTATATTTAAATGAAAGAACGATGAATTGTTAACAAGAAGCATGCAGTTAGAAAAAGACAAAAAACATTTATATATGTTCAACCTGCAAGTGTCATGTTAAAGTATTGTATTAATAATTATTTAATTATGTTTTGACTTTAGCACCAGAACAATGTGGGCCCAACTGTGTAATAACATCTCATGGCTTAAAAATATAATTTCGTTTACCAGCCTCCATCCCACACCGACTTACTAGATTCTGTGTTTCTAATACTAGTTTATAAAATGCATTTATATAGCCATAAAATTTGTAAAAAAACTACAAAATTCAAAAAAACACAAGCTTTCCGAGTAAGGGTTTTCTGTAACAAAGATGGGTGTTTGGCGTTGTTAGGGGGCAAAGTAGACGGAAATGGGGGTGCAAGGTTGTAATGGTTAAACAAATTGTTGATGGCGGGTTGGTAGGCGGAAATGGGGTAGCATGGCTTAGTGGTGATATATATTATAGATCTTAATAATGAGTAGTCACAATGATGAGAGGGTGATGGTTCTCTCGTTGCTTCTTGGAGCCTCCCAATACACTAATTAATACTCTTCTCAAGTCCCTCCATTACTATTTCTTGATGTGTATCCAAATTTCTCAACTCTCTCTTTTTCCCTTCTCGATTGAGACACCAATCTATATTTTTTCTTCTTATCTTAGACTATTTCTTTGTCTTCCCCTTTCTTATCTCCTTCTTTTCTTTTTCTTTTTTTTTCTTTTTTTCAATCTCGACCTCCCATTTTAGAAGTAGAACTCTCTCTTTTATTTCCTCAGAACTCTATCTCCCCCTTTCTGTCTTCCTTTGTTTTTATGTTTCCATCTGATCCTTATAAAATTTGTATCGAACCCTTTATCTCTTTTTTTTCTATTTTCTTGTCATGACTTATTTAGGCTAGCCCCCAAATCAGGTCTGATTTTTCTGTTCTGTGTGTACAGGTAAGGTTTTTGTCTTCTTCAAGAGAGTGTCGACCAAGAAGACCTGTAGCCATCTTTATTAATTGGACATGTCTTTTTCAATTTTCTGAAATTTTCTTTTCTTTGAATTGGTATCTAATTACTTTTGTTTTCTTTTTCTCTTTCTTAATGTCAGCTCACTGCAAATTATAAAAGAAATATACTCTTTTTTAATTTTCTTTTTAAAATCTTTTTATTTTATTTTAAGGAAATAGAGGTTCACAATTTAGATTAATTTTTTTTTGTATTTTTTTTTTGTCATTTTTTAAATATTTGAGATAAAATTAGATGTTCACAGTCATCTTCTAGATGTTTTCTGAATTGTCCAATTTGTCCCCACTTTAAATTCCCACCCTTTTCAAAATCCTTATGAAAACATGTTGGAGGAAACGTAATCCTAACTTGCGGTGGTTTGGTTACTTTCCGGCGAACCTTGCCATTGTACCTGCCAAATCCTAAAATGGAGAACATAGGATTTAGGTATATTATAGAAGGGTTTTATAAGAGTTATGTTATAGGAAAAGTGATTGTGTAATGTTATAGAGATTCGTTTTGCGTGCCTTAATTTTTATTTATTTATTTTTGTTGTGTCATGACACATAAAATTTTCCTACACACAATAGAATGTCTCAAGAGCACCACTACCACAATATAAATCAAACATCTTTTCCAAACCCTTATATAATGTCATCTTGGGGTCCCATTAAGCACTCATCAGGCAACACACATCACCTAGAACCTCTATTTCTTCTCCCTATGGTTGCAAAGACAAACAGAGAAGATGGTGAAGTTCTCAAAGCAGTTTGAGGGGCAACTCATTCCAGAATGGAAAGAAGCCTTTGTGGATTACTGGCAACTCAAGAAGGACCTCGAAAACGTTCAACTCCTTTATAATACCAATAATACACCCAATAAGCACCAAATTAGTTATGTACCTAAGTATATCATTTCATCACTAAGACGCTACTCTCTATTTGGCCAAATAGATACTAGTTTCTTAGTGATGAAATGATGTACTTTGTACCAAATAGTGGTAGTTCTGTTGGCGTATGGGAGCTAAGGTGAGGGTGAGAATAAGTGTTCGATCCTCTTCATTATTACTTTTGAAGAAGGGTTTAAAGCCTTAATTCTGAATCTATCCCAATCAGAATAGTCACTAAACGATGAACCGAATGGAATATTTAAGGAAAAAAAAATAATGATGTGCCGGTAGTCAACATAGAGAACATGGACCAATTCATGTAATCACTCTCTTTCTTAAGACATAAGAAACACACCTACCTTGTTCAATATCGTTGTATATTTGATTGATTCATATATAAGAGTTGCTTTATTCTTTTTCGAGGTCCATACGAAACTTGCTTCATCATCTATAGTGAGGGGACATGTATGAGCTAGAACTGCTAGAGCAATCTGCTGACACTGACGCTAAAAAAGAATTTTTTGCATGTCTGGACCAGCAACTAAACAAGGTCAACAAGTTTTACAGAACAAAGGAGAAAGAGTTCATGGACAGAGGGGATTCCTTGAAAAAGTAAATGGACATTCCTCCTTGAGCTCAAATCTACATTCAAGGAACAGCAAGGCAAAGGAGGCTCTTCCAAAGATTCCAGGGAGGACCAGTCTATACACTGCACATTCTCTAATGGTACATGATTAACATTTTCTTCTTAATGCAGAAATGTGAGAATTCAATGTCCTCAATTTAAACGTTTATTCACAATTTTACAGTCATTCAAGTTATTTTCTTCCAACTAGCATATGAGATATCACATTCTCTTATTTGTTATCATATATGTCCTGAACCGAGTGTATCTTCTGAGTGAGCATGTACTATATGCATTTGAATATGAAATTTTTATCATAGGTGAATCTCTTCTAAATTTTATCATATGGTTAACAACAGATTTTATTTCCCTCATTGTGGTCAAATAAAGGTAAAAAAAACACATACTTGAAAACTAACTGAACTTTGAAGAAAATACACACTAGGGGCAATAATGATCAGTCAAAAACAATTATTATAAAATAAGAACAAATAATTTTATCATACAAATAACTTATGGGGCATTTGGTAGGAGAGAAATTTTTATTTATCCGAAAAATAAATATTATTGGAATATAGTGGGAAATATATTTTTGCTAAAATGTTATTAAAAGGTGTTTGGTAGGGTCAAACTTTTCCGAGATTTTATGGTTAGATTTACTAAGTGTGTGTTTGGTTGGTTGTGAAATATTAATGGGAATGTGAGGTTATTTTACGAAAATAACCTCAGTTTTATTTTTTGTTTGAAATATTATATTGAACACTACTAAAGAAAATGAAGAAACGTATCTGAGTTTGCTGTGAGACAGATTCATTACATACTTCTAAACATAAAGCGGTCCACAAAGCTTGCAAATGCTTTCGCACTACTGAAGAAAACGAAGACACATATCTTGTTCCAATATGCTATCAAGTTGTACTCAAAGCTTGCAAATGCTTTCACAGAGTTTGTATGAAAAGGAAGGTTAATTTGGTCAACAATTTCATGGTTGAATTTCCACTTCCTCGGGCACCAAATATTTCCATCTAATCCATGGAACAATTAAAGTGCAGACCGTACAATAAGTTACACACAATAGCGCCATGTTGGAAAATGTTTTAGTCTGGATTGTTTTTTATTTTTGTGTACCAAACATGGGTATGTTACTTCCCCAACCATGATTTCCCGGGGAATGAAAATTAATCCCAATACCAAACGCCCCCTTAGTTTTATGTGTATCCCCCATTGACATTTTTATTTGTGTTTCAACGAGTCTTTCTTCTCTCTTTTATATGTCTTTTCTTTTAAGTATCAGATAAATTTTCTATAATTGGGTGATAGATTACTCGTATTGTGATGAACCCATGAATGTTAAAACTCTACTTTGGTTATTTTCAATTAGTTGTTTAATAAAGTTCTTTATTTTTAAACTTGTTAAGTTACTAACAAGGAGTGGAAAAGTGTCTTAGGATTTGAACTATAGACATATAGGTGAATCCAAAACCTTATTAGGCAAAGTGGATTAATTAGATTAAATAAATCTCGTTAAGTTGTGGATACAAACATGGTTCATGGCACGTAACCACATGAAACTTGCTCTTAATCGAGTTCAATAACTAGTCTTGTATAGACATATAGGTGTTAATTGTGGATTATACATGTATTGTTGGCGACAGTTGTCCCTGCATAAAATCACATGTTCTAGTTAGTGGATGAGGATTGTTAATTATAATATTGACGGAAATCAACGGTTATGATATGGTCGTAAGAGTTTGTAAACTGTTTGGGTTGTAAATATAACCCCTCACCAAAAGTAGATTGGAGTCAACTTTTTCAATATTATAACTAATTACAACCCAAACAGTTTACAAACTTTTACAACCATATCATAACCGTTAATTTCCGCCAATCAACGGTTGTCATTTATTGTGAATTAATAATTAAATAAAAATTTTAATTTGTGAAAATCTTAAGCTTTGATTGACGGAAATCAACGGTTAAAATATAGTTGTAAGAAGTTATAAATGAAAATAAACTGTAAATATAACATTTCTCAAAAATAAAATAAATAAAGGTTTCATAAACCACCCATTGCTTATGAAAACTAAATGAGAATCAAAATTTTTTATAAAAATAAAATGAAAATAAACTGTAAATATAACATTTCTCAAAAATAAAATAAATAAAGGTTTCATAAACCACCCATTGCTTATGAAAACTAAATGAGAATCAAAAATTTTTATAAAAATAAAATAAAAATGAGAATCAAAATTCTACTATACTTGTTTTGCCTTCTCGTTCATCTCTCTCCCTTTCATTATATAACCACACGTTATCACCAACATAACCTCTATCCTATCAGACTAAGAGCAAACCAAGAAAATTTGATACGAACACCATAATTAAAAATGAGAATTTGACTTTATTGAGGAAGGTGACCTCAAATGATTTTATTGAGAAAGTCTAACCTCTTACATGCACACAGTATCAAATTAATATTTTCAACTCCCTTCTTTTATTAATCGAAACTCTAATTAATAGATAATTAAACATGAAAATCATAATACATGAAAATAGGAACTACCTAAAACTACCTCTACCCATTTTATTAGTCTAAGGGAAACAACCGCAAAGACTTATTCAACCAAAATTCAAATATTAGTCTAGTAAAAAAATAACAATAAAAATAAAATAAAATTAAAATTAAAATCGTAACAAAATTCAACTTTTCTAATCAGTTCTTCCATAACCGACTTTCTCTCTCTAACTTGCTTTCGTTCTCACCCCCGTGTCGTGTGACTAACCAAGATATATGAAATATCTCTCTCTCTCGCCACTTGAATAAGAAATTGTCCACAACTAGTCTGAACCTGTTATGGGCTGGACTCAAGCCCACACTACACCTCGGCCCAACCCAAGCAAACCCTAGAGTCGGGCTATATAAGGCAGGTAGGTGGAGCAATAAGGTACACAATCTCTAACCCTAGTCATTGGACACACACACACCTTGGAGGCAGACGCCTAGGTCAGTGTCAGTGATCCACGTTCCTCCCAGATACCTAATCTATAGATATCCAGAGAGGAACATCTGAATCCGAGATCAATCATCCAACCTACGTTGGACACATCTGCCACAGGCAGAACATTGGCGCCGTCTGTGGGAATCGAACCCACGAACCCTAAAATTACCAAAAGGAGCGATGGTGAGAACCACAAGAAGTGGCTTCCGTCAGCCTCTGACGTCCAATCAGGAGGAGGATCGGGAAGCAGCAGATCATGATCAGCCCCCACCACCGATCCCAGATCCAGATGCCGTGCACATCAGCGAGGTGCACTCTGACTCAGCATCCACTCCGGCCTGCAACCCTGATGCGCCTTATATGCAGGGGTTGCAGCTCATCGATGAATTTGGCCGACAAGGCCCGAATCTGGCCATGGATGCCCTCCTACGCCGAATTGAGGAGTGGGAACGCCGGAGCGAACTACAGAGACAAGCGGATGCGATGCAGATCCGCGAGCTGGAGGCCCGGATCCGACAGATGACTAACCCAGATCCGGTCAGAGCTGTCAATCGCGTAGTTACAGATCTACGCCATTCGAGCCCTCGCATAGAGGATCGGCGACCGGCGGAGCCTGCCCCTACCGGAATCCCCGTAAATCCAAATTCAGCAATTGGGGCACCGAGATCCAGCTTGCAAGGACCACGGCAAGGGGGGCAAGGAAACCTGGATCCTAACCAGATGCCTCGGATGCCTAGGCATTTGGGCGCACAGGATATGCAAGCAGATGGCAACGCGACTGCAATACACCAACCTCTGCAACGTAGCCCAGACAACGTTGCCGGAGTGTACAGGAGGAAATACAATAGGGGGTTGTACAATGACAACCCCTTCTCAAACGAAATAGTGGAGGCTCCCTATCTAGACAATTTAAACCTATTCGAGCTGGTCAAATATGATGGCACCCAAGATCCGCAGGTGCATCTGGATGCGTTTGACACATCTATGTATATCAAAGGCATCGAAGAGCCTCTGATTACTAGACTCTTTGCAACAACACTAACCGGGGCGGCACAAACATGGTTTTCATCCTTACCAGCGGGGTCCATTCGATCTTTTAAGAGTTCGGTGGACGATTCTTGTTGAACTTTGCCACCAGCAAAAAGCAGCCAAAATCAGAGTTTGCCTTAGGCAAAATTAAACAGCAATCCGGCGAGACCCTGCAGAGGTACCTAGATCGGTTCAAACTTGCCGCCCTCCAAGTGCCTGGATTATCAGAAAATGTTCATTTACATCTGGTGATCGCCGGGCTTCATGGCACCTCTAGACTGGCCAAATCGATTTACAAGGACCCACCCCGGACCTTAGTCGAATTCTACACGCGTTCTAAAAAATACTTAGAACTCAAACAGATGGAATTGGAGAATGTTGACCAGAGACATCATCCGGGTCAAGCAGATAAACTAGGGGCCCGAAAGCCGGGCGATTTGTGCGGGAAAAAGCCAGAAGAGCGGTTCCCAACTCGAGGGCGATATGAGAAATATGCCCCACTGAATGCTCCTCGGTCGCAGATCTGGCGCGAGGTGGCCTCCACAGACATGAAGACGGTGGAGAAACCCCGGCCATTACAACATCCAGCCGGCCTGGACCAATCCCGATACTGTGCATTCCACGACGGCCCAGGACACTCCACGGATGAATGTTGGGACCTTCGGGATGCCATTGAAAAATATATCCGAGAAGGAAAATTGCGTCAGTACCTCATCCGCACTCAGGGATGGAGAAATTGAAAGAGAAGAGGAGGCAAGTTTGTCAACCAGTCTAATGATAAGAGATTTAAAGACGAGAATCACGGCAACAAGCAGGCTCGCGATGATGAAGAGTTCCAGGAACCGGAATTCGAATGCAATGTTATCAGTGGCGCGTTTGGTGGTGGCGGAGACACTATGAATGCCCGACGAAAATACCTCAGGGAGGTGCTCTCCATCAGAGAACGTCCTAAGTTCAAGGAAGAAGAGCCAGAACCACCATTACTATATTTCACAAGGAAGGAACTGGACGACGTGATACCAGGCCATGTAGATGGGTTGGTCATCACTGGGACATTGGTGAATTGCAGGGTCAAGAAAATCTTCTTGGATAATGGGAGTTGTGCTGATGTTATTCTATGGCAGGCCTTCAAAAAGATGAACCTCAACAAGGAAGATCTCAGGCCTTGTAACACGGCTTTAATTGCTTTTAATGGGCAAGATACCATACCCAAAGGGTACATTGACTTGCGATTGACATTAGGCACCAAGGAGGCATACAGGTCAGAAAGAGTGAGGTTCATCGTGGCCGACTTCCCTTCTGAATACAATATGATTCTGGGGAGGCCGACCATTCACGATTGGGATATGTTGATCTCAACCAAGCACCAAAAGCTCAAAATGATCTCCAAACAGGGTACGGTGCTCACTATAGCTGGAGACCAGAAAGAATCTCGGGACTGCTATTTCAGATCTGTCCGTATAGTGACAAGGGATCCTAGTACTTCTACCGGAATCAGGCAGCCCGGCAACAACCCAACACCACACAGGTCGGTTCACATGGTCGACTTCGATATGCGAGATGAGGAACAGATGCCGCGACCAGAGCCGGAAGGTGAACTGGAGGAAATAAATATTGGAGAACCATGACAGGCCACTAAAATTGGCAAAGACTTGGAACCAGACGATAAACGTAGCCTGGTTGCGTGCCTCGATCGTAACCACGATGTCTTCGCTTGGAGGTCATCTGACATCCCTGGGGTTGACCCGAGCTTCTGCTGCCATAAGCTATCTGTATACCCGGGATCAAAGCCGGTAGCCCAGAAGAAGAGGAATCTCAGCTCAGAACGACGTCAAGTCTTAGAAGATCATGTGAAAGAATTGCTGGAAGCAGGGTTCATTCGAGAAATACAATATACGACTTGGTTATCTAATGTGGTTATGGTTAAGAAGCCAAGCGGGAAATGGCGAGTGTGCACGGACTACACAGACCTGAATAAGGTATGTCCCAAGGATGCATACCCAATGCCGAATATTGATCAACTGGTCGACAGCTCGTCTGGGTTCCAGATGCTGTCCTTTATGGACGCTTACTTTGGTTACAACCAAATCCCATTACATCCTGGTGACCAGGAGAAAACCGCATTTATTGCAGAGAAAGCAAATTACTGCTATAACGTCATGCCATTCGGGCTGAAAAACTCGGGAGCCACGTATCAAAGGATGATGAATCAGGTTTTCTCGGATCAGCTGGGTAAAAACGTGGAGGTGTACATTGATGACATGATCGTCAAATCAGCCGGCATGGCAACACATATTCAGGACTTGGAACAAACATTTGGTAAATTACGACAGCACCGCATCCGTCTGAATCCAGCAAAATGTGCTTTTGGAGTTTTTGCAGGAAAATTTATGGGCTTCATGTTAACACACCGGGGTATAGAAGCCAACTCGGATAAGTGTGGAGCCGTATTGCAGATGACTGCCCCGAAAAATAAGAAAGAAATACAGCAGTTGACTGGAAGGCTGGCTTCTCTTACCCGTTTCTTACCTCGGTCAGCGGAGACAGCCCTTCCATTCTTTAAACTACTACGAAAGGAGGTGCAGTACGGGTGGAATGCAGATTGCGAAGTTGCTTTCCAGGAAATTAAGAAGAGGTTATCTTCTCCCCCCATATTGGCTAAACCCAAAGAACAAGAAACTTTAATCCTCTACTTATCAGTTGGGGAACTGGCTGTCAGCTCGTTCCTGGTACGAGAAGACGACGAAGGCCAACAACCGATCTACTTTGTAAGCCAGCTTTTACAGGGAGCCGAACTGCGATACCAGCGGTTGGAAAAGATAGCTTTTGCACTCCTTACTTCAGCTCGCCGACTTCGGGTATACTTCCAGGCCCACAAAATCCTGGTTCGGTCAGATTTCCCAATCCGACAGGTATTGCATAAGCCGGACTTAGCAGGCAGGATGATGAGCTGGGCCATAGAATTATCCGCGTTCGATATAACATTTGAGAACCGCAAGGCGATCAAATCGCAAGCTCTGGCCGACTTTGTCCGAGAACTAACCTCGGCACCGCATATCTCTTCTGATGATCCGGATAAATGGACCATATACGTGGATAGATCCTCCGATTCAAAAGGAAGTGGAGCCGGGGTCATAATAGAAAGTCCGGATGGAGTGGCAGTAGAATATTCCATGAAAATGGATTTCGAGACCTCGAACAATCAGGCGGAGTATGAAGCTTTCATAGCCGGCCTCCTTCAGGCTAAGGAGCTTGGAGCTCGGAAAATCAGAATTTGTAGTGACTCCCAGCTGGTCACTTCACAGGTCGAAGGTAATTACCAGGCAAAGGGATCCCTGTTGGTAAAATATCTGGAACACGTCAAGCAGATAATTGCACACTTTGAGGAGGTGGAAATCAGCCACATCCCAAGAAACGCAAACAACAGGGCGGACATATTATCCAAGCTCGCCAGTACAAAAGGATGGGGCAATTACAGAACCGTAATAGAGCAGAATATTCCCGAGCCGACCTGCATGATGCACATCTCACAGATAGATGATTGGCGTAGCAACCTAATTGCATACCTTGAAAGGGGTGCTCTGCCCGAAGAAAAAGCGGCGGCCAAAAAACTCATCCGGGATGCCGCATCATATACCATGCTTGAAGGGCAATTGTATAAAAAGGGGATCTCAACTCCCCTGCTTAAATGTGTCAACTCGGATAGAGCACAATACGTTCTATCCGAAATACACGAAGGGATTAACGGCCAACACGTCGGTGGGAAAGCCTTAGCTCGGAAGGCACTTCGTGCCGGCTACTTCTGGTCGTCCATGGCAAAAGATGCGAAGGATCACGTACAGCGATGCGACGAATGCCAAAGGCATGGTAAAAACCTTTTGGCCCCACCTGAGGAGCTGAATTTTATCACGGCTCCATGGCCGTTCTACAAATGGGGAATGGACGTTCTGGGTCCGTTTACTGCAGCAGAGGGTCAGCTTAAGTGGTTGATAGTCGCAGTTGATTACTTCACCAAATGGATTGAGGCTGAGCCAATTGCTTCTATTACCTCGGCCCGTATACAGCGTTTTTTAGAGAGAAACGTAATATGCCGCTTTGGGATCCCAGCTGAAATTGTAACGGACAATGGCACCCAGTTCACTAGCAAAGGGTTCCAAAACCTTTTGACTGGGTTCCATATCCGGCACAGATTTGCCTCGGTGGAACACCCCTAGACTAATGGTCAGGCTGAAGCGGCTAATAAAATTATAGTTGAAGGCTTACGCCGACGTATGGAGCAATCCGCTAAAGGTAAATGGGTAGAGGAGCTCTACTACGTGCTATGGGGGTATAGAACCACGGTTCAAACCTCTGTGGGCGAATCCCCCTTCAAACTAACATATGGATGTGAAGCCATGATCC
>JAVKPL010004720.1:0-22886 GCA_032173675.1 Gastrolobium villosum
TAAGGGTCAGTATGTTGTACACCCGGGTGCCACAAAGATGTATCAAGACTTGAAAACTAAGTTCTGGTGGCCTGGGATGAAAAAGGATGTAGCCGAGTATGTATCAAGGTGTTTGATTTGTCAAAAAGTTAAGATAGAACATCAGAAACCAGCAGGGTTACTTCAGCCGTTGGATATACCAGAGTGGAAGTGGGAGAGCATCTCGATGGATTTTGTTGTTGGTTTGCCTCGGACTCAGGCCGGACACGATTCAATTTGGGTAATAGTGGACAGGCTCACGAAGTCTGCACATTTTCTGCCAGTGCGAGTGGACTTCTCTACGGAGAAATTAGCAAAGTTATATGTGAAAGAGATTGTAAGACTCCATGGAGTACCGGTTAGCATTGTTAGTGATCGGGATCCGAAATTTACTTCTCGTTTTTGGGGAGCCTTACAGCAGGCTTTTGGCACTCAGCTTCGGCTGAGCACTGCGTATCACCCGCAGACTGATGGTCAGACTGAGAGGACCATACAGACATTAGAGGATATGTTGAGAGCTTGCTCACTGGAGCAGGGTACTGCTTGGGATAGATATTTATCACTGGTGGAATTTTCGTATAATAATAGCTTTCACTCCAGTTTGGGTATGGCACCATATGAGGCATTGTATGGGCGGAGATGTCGCACTCCTACTTGTTGGACAGAGGTTGGTGATAAAGAGAGATTTGGGCCGGATTTTGTGCAAGAAACTACGGCACAGATAGAAATGATCAGGGAAAAGCTTAAACAGGCACAGAATCGGCAGAAAAGTTATTATGATAATAGACACAGACCGCTGGAATTTGATGAAGGTGATCATGTGTTTGTACGGTTATCTCCAGTTACTGGTGTTGGGCGTGCACTGGGCGTGAGGAAGCTGAGTCCCCGTTTTATTGGGCCGTATCAAGTAATGAAAAGAGTTGGACCAGTGGCCTATCAGCTTGCCTTGCCCCCACAGTTGTCAAATCTGCACGATGTTTTTCATGTATCACAGCTGCGACGTTACATTCCGGATGAATCACATGTGGTGATACCGGACGAGATTGAAATTAAAGAGAACTTAAAGATGCCTATAGGTCCTATTGAGGTCCTTGACCGCAGTGAAAAGAAGCTCAGAAGCAAAGTGATACCGATGTTAAAGATTCAGTGGGAAGGACGTACACCTGAGGAAGCTACTTGGGAGCGGGAGGAGGAGATTCTCCGACTATATCCTGAGTTAGTGGACAGGTATGGATTAATTTTGCGGACAAAATTCTAAAAGGTGGGGTGATTATAACACCTCACAATTCTAAAATAAGTAATTAAAGTGTTAAGTGAGAAATTAAGTGAAGGATTAGTGAAAATCCCAAAGAATAAGCCAAAATACAAAGAAAGGGCAAAACGGTAATTAGCCAACACGCAACCCTAGGAAGGTAAAAATTGAGCAGGAGGTTTCAGATGATAAAAATAAGCCTGGAAATGGATTCAGAACGAAAAATTGAGTGGATAGGCAAGTTTCAAAAAAATCAGTGAATAGTGTTTTTAGCGGGTAAAAATACCGCAGTCAGATTGCACCGTAAAACGTGCCAGTGGAATTTTGAGCTCTAGGTTTCAAATATTGATTTTAAATGTTCCATAGAAATAGGAAATATGATTTCTGATAATATTTTAGGGATTTAAGTCAATTTGTGGAAGTTTGTTAACGGAGCGCGCTGTACCTTAAAGCAGTGTTTTTCCGAACAACCGGAAAGCTCCAAATTTTTATCTGAAAGAGTAAAATTAAAGGATTTTGTTAAGATGAAAAATTATAATTTCTCATTAGGTTTTTAAATTGTGAATTTTAGTGATGACCGGAGGGAAATTCGGGTGAGTTTTAAATCACGTGGGATCCGGTACCCAGTTAAAGTTAATAAAATCACTTGGAAAGCCCTGTTCACCTTCATTTTCCTCGGCCTTCTTCTTCTCCCAGCAGCAAAACACAGCCCTTGGCCTCCATTGTGCACAAATTTCTTCTTTCTCCTTAAACCAACCAATTCTCAACCAAATTCAACAAAGTTTGTGTTGAATCTTGATGGAAAACACCTTCTGAACCCATTGGTACCACTATTGAGTCTTGAAATTGAGTGTGGGAGGAGATCCACCACTGTTTAGATTTCGGTTTTCATGCAAAAAAGGGTGATTATGTTGATTTCAAATGCTCCAATGGTGGAGTATGCTTAGGTGGAGCCATATACCGTGCAATTGGGTAAGTTATTTCAACATTTCATTGGTTAAATTTTGAGTTGTGATAATTGCCCCTAAAGAGGGATTTTGTGATATGTGGTGTTAGAGAGCTCAAATGGAAAATGTCTATTAGATGATAATGTCTTAGAATGATGTATTAATGCTAGAAATGCAATGAAAATTTTAAGCGAAAAAAATGGATTTTTAACTTAGAAAAAAATTGATGCATGAAATGGAATTTTTGAGTTTTGTGTTAATGTGTGGTATAGTGAATTGTAGTGTGATTATATGATGTTAGGAAGTGATTATGTGAGTTGTGGGCCATAGGAATTGAGTGGAAATCCTTGGTTTGGACTAACCAAGATTAGGCCATTTATGTACAATTGAGCAAATGGATGTGTTAGAACACTTTGGTGTTGTGTTGTGTGATGGAAAAGTTATTAGATGGGTTGTGTGGTGATTGGCATGTGGAAGAATCAATGTAAAAATGATAAGTGTTGAAAGTGGCAAAATGTGCCTAAAGTGTAATAATTCGCAAAACGTTGCGAAAAAGTCGTAAAACCGTAAAACGGCGATTGAACTAGCCTTTGGGTAACCTAAGTAAGTGAAATAAAATGAGAAAGAAAATTTAGAAAAATAAAACCTAAATTAACCCTTGTATGGCCGAACCTTAAGGGGGGAGAGGAGGAAATTTGACGTTTTTGCGTTTCGACGTATTGTGACTGAAACTGACGGTCGTGCATGGTTGTACAGGTTGCCGTACGTGGACATAGACTTGGAACAGTGAAACAGTGGATTGCCCTTGGTCCTGGATCAAGTGGATTCAGGTAAGTGTTGTGGTTTACAAATGTACGTTGAAATTCATGAGTGGATTCAAGGTTCTAATTGGGGGGAATTGTCCTCTTTGTAGGCGTTCCCTGTTAAGCGCTGCAAGTGGAGTCTGCGGAGCTTAGTAAAAAGAAAGAAAGAAAGGTAACCTCTTGGTACTGGGGCTTGTTCCCCTTCTGTGTTCCACCTTGCTAGTTGATGGCAATGGTAGGAAGTGTGTATGAGTAGTGTAGAACAGCATGAGCATGCATGTGCATTATCACAGTGGGTACTTATGTACCAGATCTCTGGCCAGTAGATATTTTTAGCCTTCGGGCAAGTGTTTCCGGACTGCCACTGGATAGGTCTCCGAGAGGGAGTTCCAGTTGACCCAGGGTCGTGGTGTGTTATCCGGATAGGAGCACACTAGGTTGTCTCGGGTGTATATGGTTGGAAGGGGTACCTTGGTGGGTTGTTCTATGAACACGCCAGGGGTAGTACCCATAGGCATATAGCCGAGGACATGGCGTGGTATTGGTAGCTACCATCCCGCATGTCGTAGTTGTTCTGATATATCCCCCTTTCTCTAAATCCCTTGCTTTATCCCGTTTTATAACAGTGGTGTTGTTTTTATGCTATTTGTATACATCGAAGTGAACCATTGGGTGGAGTTTTCTCCAGAACCTCTTGGTTACTGAGATATATCCGTATATCTCACCCCGTCTCGGGGCATTTATTTCAGGATGTACCAGTGGACACGGAGCAGCGGGCAAGAAGCCCGCGTGATGACGAGTGGAGCGGTGGTGTATAGTGTACTTTTTGGTGGCCATTTGGGCCCAGGCTAGACTTAGAACATGTATATGTATGTAGGAGGAGTCCATTAGCATTAGCATGAACATGTATATGTATGTATTTGGCAAGTGATGTTGTAATATGAAATATTTGTAGTTTAAAGTTAAAGTTGGAAATGTAAATGTAATCCAGTATTGTAAATGTACCATGGATGTATGTAATGTGATGGAAGGGCTTTAGGCCCATTGTAGGTTTATGATTACTTGCATTATGGTTTATGCATGAAAATGTTTATGTTTTAAGTGTTTATTGGATTGGGTTGTAAGTGCCCCAAGGCGTTGTTGGACCTTGTGTGTGCCACCCATTGGATTTTTCTGGATTTCAGGTGTAATAGTAGTGTTAAACAGGTTATGAAAATTTGGGGATCCTTGGAAATACAAAGGAAACTCTGGCGAATTTTCTGTAGAATTGGCAGTTTTTTGGTGAACTTTGGAGGAGCGTATCTCTCTCCATAGTGGTCCGATTGGGACGTGCCATACGCCATTTTGAAGCTTAAGATGTCCCCTACGTTGTGTCAAAAGCCTAGGTTCATTGGTGGTGTGCGCAGCCCATGGGGGCTGTTGTCACGCACTGCCCTGTTTCTGGCCAGCACCAGTGGGCAGATTCGGGTCTGTGTTGGGAAATTAATTCCCGCTTCGTTACTTGGTCAAATTAAGCGTACGATATATCAAATCGAAGTTTGAGGTGTCTAGTTTATGGTGTAAAATTTTGAGAGGCAGTGTCCTTGTGGTTAGGTGCAGTTTATTCCGTGAAGTTTGGACGTTTTTAGACTGTTTCGGAGTTGGTAGGCAATGTTGTTTGTCCAACTTCAAACGGCGATAACCGGAGCCCACGAGCTCGGAATCGAGTGTGTGTTAGCTTGTTAGAAAGGTAATTGAATAAGGAAAAAAGATAACCTGGAGTTTAAGTTCGGATTTTTATATTGTGTTCGTAGAAAAACAATTAGCAAGTCCAGTTAAGTGGTAAAAACATAAAAGTGAGGAATTGGCTAAGTGGGTTTATGGGAACCCCTTAGTATCTTGTAGGTAATAAAATAAAGTGTATAAATAGTTAAGAAAGTCTTCCGCTAGTGTTTCAGTTACGGTCACAGCTTTTTATTATTACGCTTTTTATACTTTTACTGTTCGCGTAATAATCGGAAAAAGTTTATTCTCATTTTTATAAATGAACTGCTGTGATTGTAACTGCGCTTAATATCATAATTAATGTTAACAATACCGGTACGTAACGGGCTGTTACACTACCCGTATTGAGGAGTGTGTAGAAAACTAATTGGAGCACACCTAAGTAACTTAGGCACTGTGTTGTTAAGAGAAATAAAATAAAGTAAAATGATGTGGGACTTTTAGAAACTGTATGCGCAAGGGACTTTGGGAATAAGTCACATGACATGGGTTGAGGAATAAAATATAAGGTAGAAAACTATTGATATTAAAGTATAATAAATCAATTAGAAGTGTAGGATGAGAATAAATTTGGAAGTACAAACCCCTTTTTGCTTACCTGTGTTCGGCCCTTTATGCAATTGAATAGAGATTGTGCTTTGTTCTCATTTTTCGGTTCTGTAAGTAGCCTTGGTCACACCTTGTACAGATTTATAACTTATGTAAATAGCATACCTTATGTCTCTAAGCATGCACCCGTGACCTTGTAAATAACAACATGAAAATAATAAAGAAGTGGCACATAACTATTGGATAAGAAACCGTTTATAAAACAAGAATCTAGGAGGAGGGAAAAGTTTAGTAATAAATTCTGATTTGGTGCATATGTTTGTTTAGGTGCCCAAGGTCCTTTAAAATCGGACTGTTTGATGATATTTGGAATGCTTGGTTTAAAAGAATGTTAAAGACTTGAGGTAAGTGTCAGGCGATATTACGCAATGTGACTATTGACTACTGGTATAACATTCTGACATGATGCTCCATATTCCGTAAAAGTATTATGTTCCATTATGATGAAAGGAAACTGCCAAAAATGTGCCGTGATGGCTATATGATTATGAGGTAAAGACGTTATGTGGCAGCATAACGCATATGAAAAGTATATGTGTGCCGTGATGGCTATATGAAAGGTATATAAGCATGCACCTTACATCATACCGCATTTTTACGCTTTGTGTGTGAAAGCATAGCATGACATGCATGTATCAAGATCATATAGGTCTTTTTAGAATAGTTATGTACAGGACCATGTGTTTGAGCAAGCATCATATAGGCATCCCCAAGGTACCGGGGTATAGGACACTTGGCATCAGTCCGCATAGGCCCACAGTTGGAATCCACATGGAGCTCAGGTGCCAAGGGATATTTGATTCCACTGTGAAGTGCGCGCATGACGGTGCTAAAAGCGCAAAGGAAAGGCGTTATATACGCAATATATGAATATGATGAAAAGGAAAGGCGTTATATGCGCTATATATATGAATATGATGAAAAGGAAAAAGGAAAAGGAACAAGGATATGTTGAAGTGACTGTTTATGATTTTGTGCCTAGTTAATACTGTTATATTATTGGTTTTGTTGCCACACTACTGGGATTATTCTCACCCCTTTGGGGCTGCTATTTCCTAAATGGCAGGAGGACGAAAAAGCATTTGAAGGAGTGATGTTTGCTGTTGCTTGCTGATGCATGGACTTTCACTGTTACTGTTTAATTGATTGGATGACTGTAATGCTTAATATTTTGGTAATATTGGATGACTGTAGACTTTATCATCTTCTATTTTGTTTTGATTCTTTTTATGAGCAGTGACTGTTTTGGAAATGTTTTGTGAAAAGGGTTTTTGAACGTTTCATTAAGTACCGAATTTTAACAGTTTTACCGGTACTTTACGGGTCATGTTCAAGGGGCAAACGAACTCCGATTTTCTATTATTTTATATGCACGCAAAGCCCCGAGAATGTACTTTCAAACTGTGCTGGTTTTATTTTTATACGAAACCTGTACGAATTTTAATAAGCTTCGCTTTACAACTGGTTTTACAGAAAACGAACAGAATTCGCAAGCATCTTGTGCGTTCTGTTCCGTGGGCTATTCACCTCCGAATCGCGAATAATTTATATGTACGCGACGCCCCGGATGTCTAGTTTTTCAGAAGCTTGGAATATTTTTTATCGCATCTGAATTCGATTTTATACGGATTTTATAAGACAGCAAGGTTTTCTGAAAAGTATAGAAAATTCAGCAAAGTGTTTTATAATTGAAATTTCCCATGATTGATAATGATTTCATTTTGTTAATGAGTTCCATACCGCTGTAACTCTAATACGATTTAGCAAACAACCCTCTTGGATGCATACAAGAGTGGGTGTTACAAAGAGTAGAGGAGAAATGTTGAGAAGTGAATTGGTTTGATTAGGCTAGGCCTCTATTTATAGTTGAAGTTTTAGGTTCAGATATGGGTTACATACATTTATTTCCCTATTCTTCATTGATGTATCTGGCTTAGATATTGGCTTCATACATTTTTTTTATTCTTAATATCGTTAATTCATTACCGACTCATTATTGACTCAATGATGACTCATCCTATCTAATCAAATTACTAATCAAACATCACCAATCAAACATTAATGCATAAATGAACAATCAATTAATAATTCAAACGATCACAATTTATTACACATTATTATCACTACTACTAATTTATAATTTATTACTATTATTAATTTATTGTATTATAAATTACTATTATTTCCCTGAGATATTACACTTCATATAATCAATTCACCTAATAAAAATTCCTTTAAATTTGATTTATTAATAATGTTAATGGAAACAAAATTAAATATGATTGGATTTCGGTAAATATAATAATAAACGTGGCTATTAATGGAAAGTGATTTAATGTAAAAGTATGATTTTTTATATGGCTCTAAATTTAAGAAATTCTAATACACTTACAGTTAGCTCATTGTACCTTACTTAACCATTTATTCAAGAAGCTTAAAGTCAAACAAAATTGTGGCCTAATAAGTTTGGCCCAATTATTAAAAGAAGCAATAATTTGAAATATAACAAATTGTGATCAAATTCAAGTTCAAATAAAGCAGAAGACATGATTGTGACTTGTTTAGCAAGAAAAGGAAAACAACACATTTGTGTTTTAAATGACTTAATTGTGATTATTTATTTATTTTTAGAAGTTAATTGTCATTATATCTATTTTAGAAAATTTTCTTATTTTAGATTTAGAATTTTGGATCAATTTATAATTAGTATATAAAAGCGTGCTTATGGCCTTAGGAGTTGAATTTTGTTATTTTGATAATTATAATTGAAAATAATAGAGTTACTCTTTTGGGTGGGATAAAAAGAAATTCGCATTCAAAATTAATTGTAGAAAATAAAAATATTATATTTATTTCCACATTTGTATGGTTATGATTTCTCGTATTTAATGCTTTATATTTATTTCCACCTTTATATGGTTTTAATTCCCTATATATAATGCTTTCACACTATAAATCGATGTAATTTTATACGACTGCACTAATCCTTAGGTGCAGCCATTGTGCATCCGCTAAACCCATATATATATATATATATATATATATATATATATATATATATGGGTTTGTTTTTTCCGATATTACTTTAAATAACTTTATCTAATGTTCATCAAAATGACGTCATTTTGGGATGGAAATCATGATATTTTTGTAATTTTAATTTATTTCAGGGTTATAATAGTCTTTATCACTCTAATTTTTTAATTTTTCAACCCCAAAATGACGTCGTTTCGATGAACATTAGATCAAATTCTCTAAAGTAACATCGAAAACTTTTTTTCCCTATATATATATATATATATTTTTTTTTTGTTAGTCAAATTTTAATTTTATGTGTGTAGTATTTCTTTTCTTTGATAGATTAAATGAAATAAAATTTATGTGATTTTTGCTTGAATTAACAAGTGACAATTCCACTTATTAATGACTTGAATAATTGAGATATGAGCTGGGTGGTGGAAGGATAATATGGTGCACCACTAAGTCTAGATTTCATGGTTGCTACTACTCACTAAAATGAAAACGTCGTCCATGCCACTCGCAACAGGAGAGGAAAACAAATAAGAGACCTTGTCACTGTCAAACTTGGATAATATGAGCCTAGGAAGCATGGACACTTGTAAAAATAGGAAGAGTCGGGTCCGACACGCTCTGACACGGCGACACGCTCCGACACGGTGTCGGACACGTGGTTGACTTTTTCCGACACGTTGACCATTCCGACACGCGAATTTGACCGTGTCCAACACGGTCAAATGGCATTTTCATAATTTTTTTTATTTTTTATTTTTTAAAAAATTAAAATATATTAATAAAGCTTCCACCTGATCATATCAATTTTATTTTTTTGTCTTTTTTTCCCTTAAGTAGATAAGAGATCATCTCTGCATCATTGTTGTCAATTCCTATTACGCTCTTGTTGTATCTCATTCTCTCTGATCTCTCTCTAATATGATTTGCTCTCTCTATCTGATATTATATCTCTCTCATCCCGGTTTTTATTTTTTTTATTAAAGCTTCCATCTTTATAACGTGTTGATGAGTATTATTAATTTAGTTTCATTTTTTTGTTAAATTATTAAATATTAAATGAAATATACACTATATAAATTAAAAATATTATTTAATATTAAAACGTGTCCCAACGTGTCGAAATCCATAATTTTTTAGGATTGACGTGTCGGAGTGTCGTGTCGTGTCGTGTCACATGTCCCGTGTCGTATCGGTGCTACATAGATATGAGCTAGAAATCTTGTTTCCTTGTGTTCTGTACATTAAGCCATCATTGTGAACCCTATACTTGTGATTTTTTTTGTTATGGTCAATTTAAATAATTCAATTATTCCAATTTATTATCATTAAAGGGTTAAAATTTAATTTAAATAAATAAATTGATTCAATTATTCATACGAAAATAATAATTTATCCTATTGATATCTAAAGTTAAAAGAAAAGAATTAATGTAAATACCCTAAAGGTTACATATAACATATGAAAACATCCTAAAATTTCCTAAGGATTAGGATTACATCTATCAAATTACATATAAATATAACCTATAACTCTCTAGGGATTAGGATTACCTTGTCTCCGTTTTCGCTAGCTTCTAGAAAAAAAAAGAATAATTTGGGGCAGAGAACCGGTTGGTAACTAGAAGAATATAAAATAAGAAAATAAATTTTTGAAGTAAGAAGAGATAGAGTAGCATAGGAGAAGAAGAATAGAGGAGAAATGTTGAGAAGTGAATTGATTTGGTTAGGTTAGGCTTCTATTTATAGTTGAAATTTTGGGCTCGGATATGGGTTTCGTGCATTTATTTCCTTATTCTTCATTGATGTATATGGCTCAGATATTGGCTTTATACATTTTTTTTATTCTTAATATCGCTAATTCATTATCGACTCATAATTGACTCAATGATGCCTCATCATATCTAATCAAATTACTAATCAAACATCACCAACCAAACATTAATGTTAAAATGACCAATCAATTAATAATTCAAACAATCATAATTTATTACACATTATTATTACTACTACTAATTTATCATTTATTACTATTATTAATTTATTGTATTATAGATTACTATTATTTTCCTGGGATATTACACTTCATATAATCAATTCACCTAATAAAAAATCCTTTAAATTTGATTTATTAATAATGTTGATAGAAACAAAATTAAATATGATTAGATTTCGGTAAATATAAAAATAAACTTGGCTATTGATAAAAAGTGATTTAATGTAAAAGTATAGTTTTTTATATGGCTCTAAATTTAGGTAATTCTAATGCATTTATAGTTAGCTCATTGTACCTTACTTAACCATTTATTCAAGAAGCTTGAAGACAAAAAAAATTGTGGCTTAATAAGTTTGGCCCAATTATTAAAAGAAGCAATAACTTGAAATATAACAAATTGCGATCAAATTCAAGTTCAAATGAAGTAGCAAACATGATTGTGATTTGTTTGGCATGAAAAGGAAAACAACACATTTGTGTTTTAAATGACTTAATTGTAATTATTTATTTATTTTTAGAAGTTAATTATCATTATATTTATTTTAGAAAAATTTCTTATCTTAGATTTAGAATTTTGGATCAATTTATAATTAGACGGATGTGCAAAAAAACTGGTTCACTTGCCCTACCCTTGATCTGACCTTGACCTGACCCATAAATACCTATATTTTTTGAACTAGTTTAAATATTGACCCACTTTTTCTTGGGTCAGTTTTAGACCTGACTTGTTTTAATAATGACCCATTGACCCAAAACTTGACCCACACCCATTATGTGAAAAAAAGATAAAGAAAATCACAATTACATTAAAAGAAAAGTTTTAACGTAAAACAATTACGTCAAAAAATTTTACGAAAAATATTTCCATCAAATTATTTCGCAAAATTTTTTTACGAAAAATATTTTCTTCAAAATTTGTGACAAAAAACATTTATGATAAAAAAATTTGACCAAAAATCTCGAAGAAACACATTTCCATCGAATTTTTTTGACGAATAAAATTTCATTAAAATTCTTTACAGAATTCAAATTTTGGCGAAAGTTTTTGACGGAAAGATTTTCGTTAAACTTTTTGACAAAGAATAATTCGCCGAAATTTTTAGCGAAACACATTTCCATCGAAAATTTTCGACTAAATATTTTCGTCAAGTTTTTTGATAAAAAACATTTCCATCAACATTTTCAATGGAACATATTTCTGACAAAAATTTCCGAAATTTTTTTTTACAAATAATATTTCGATAAAAATTTTTACGGAAAAATATTTTGTCAAAATTTTTTAGAGAATCTAAATTTCGTCGAAAGTTCCCATAAAACAATTTTCGTCAGAACACTTTCCTATCAAAAAAATTAATGAAATGTATTCCGTCAAAATTTTTGATGGAATTCTTTTTTCGTTTAAAACATTTGATGGAGGAAATCATTTTCGTCAAAACTTTTGACGGAAACTAAATTTTGATAGAAAATTTATTTTTGTAAAAATTTTCATTAGAGAAAAAATTCCGTCGCTTTTCTACAAAAAGTATTTTGACGAAAAAAATAATTTTGTGATGAGATTTTCGTCGTTTGCAACGTAAAAATTTCGACGAAATTTTGTGACGAAAACAGACTCACTTCAGAAACCAAGTCAAGTCAGATCTGAACCGGTTCTGAACTAGTTCAAAAAAAGTCC
This sequence comes from Gastrolobium villosum, assembly GCA_032173675.1. Classification (NCBI taxonomy): domain Eukaryota; kingdom Viridiplantae; phylum Streptophyta; class Magnoliopsida; order Fabales; family Fabaceae; genus Gastrolobium; species Gastrolobium villosum. The sequence continues at coordinate 12,091 of JAVKPL010004720.1, forward strand.
AAACCAAGTCAGACCTGGCTTGGATCAAATTAATGCGGGCCGGGTCAAAATACCTGACCTATAAAAACCAAGTTGGGTCGAATCAGCACAAAAACCTGACCCGACCTGACCTATGCACAGCCCTATTGACCATGAGTCCCAAAATATTGACCGCGTGTTGGAACGCGTCGATGTCCGACACGCATCTTTTACAAAAAAGTAGCGTGTCAGGGTATCAGAGGTGTTGTCGTCCCTAAGACTTATATTATCACTTCAAAGTTTAGAATACAAATTCAAACCTAAAAAAAAATTATTAGAAGAATTTCATTGTTGTCATAAGTCTATTATGATAGAATGAAAATTAAATTTTATTATAATGGCTCTCTATTATAAAAAGTAACTGATGATTATAGAAAAAAAATTGTCCACAAATATATGTAAAAGTATGAACTGAAACCCTAGCAGAGCGAAACCCTTTTTTGCCGTCAAGATGTCATCGGAAGAGAAACCGGAATTAACACCAGAGGAAGCTGACAACCTCAAGCGAAGTACAAAGAAATATAAGGGTGGGGAGGACACTTTTAGTCACGAGCAGACAATGGTCCCTCACGAGGAAGACTGGATGGATAAGAACATTTCCTTCAAGGAGATGTTGATGCGTCATAATGGGGAATGGGAGATGAACGATGCAGAAGAAGAAGAAGAAGTGGTTAGCGAAGCAGAGGATGAGACAAAAGAAAATAAGACTGGCTCAAACGAAAATCCTAAATCGGAGATGGTTTGGGAGATGGACAAAGATGGTAAGATCAACTTCAAGCTATCGGATGATTTCAAGAAGAAGGCGTGGAGACCATGAAGGAAGTCGATTTTTGTGAAATTACTGGGAAAGAAGTTAGCTTTGCCAGTTATGAAGAAGAGGCTTGAGAATCTCTGGGCGAGGGAGGGCCAGATATATGTTACTGAAGTTGAGAACGGGTTTTTCTTGGTAAGGTTTGTGGATCAGAAGGATATGGATTATGCGCTTACTGTAGGTCCTTCGGTTCTATTCGATCATTATCTGACGATTAGGTCATGGGAACCAGACTTTCAGCCATATTTTGCTTCGATTGGTAGAGTCATGGCGTGGGTTAGGTTACCGGGGTTTCCAGTTGAGTATGTTAATACTGATCTTTTGAGATAAGTAGGTAATTGGTTGGGCAAATTCATTAAAATTGATCAACATCTCTTGCTCGAGGCAAATTTGCTCGAATCTGTGTGGAACTGGATTTGAGCAATCCCCTGCAAGCAGAATACAAAATTGATGGGAGGTTAAAGAAGGTGGAATACGAGGGACTTCATCTAGTGTGCTTTTGTTGTGGGAAATATGGTCATCGTTCAAGAATTGCCCCAATAGGATGTCCTAAGCAATTGTGCTACTGGAAGAAAGAAATGACAATCAAGGTAGTGAGGGAAGTCCTTCTAAGATCCCTGAGAGTCAGAAGGAAAAGGAGGAAGAAAACTTTAGGCCTTGGATGCTAGTTAATAAGAATAGGAAGGCTAACAGAGGTGCTTTAAAAGGCAAAGCTCATCTGTCTACCAGTAGAGAGAAGGTTGTTAGCAAGTCCAAATTTCAGGCTCTTGTTCATGAGGAGGAGCGGGAAGAGGGGCTGGAGAAAATAAAGGGGAGGAGATGAATCAGTCCCAAGTGGTGCTTAGGAATGGTCAAGTGGAGGAAAAAAAAGGGGATAGAATAAGGAGGAGGAGTAAATCACCTGTTCAGCTCATTGAAATAGAGAAGGCCTACATTGTCATGAGTGATCCTCGAGTTGGAGAGAGGGAAGTAGTAAGGAGAACATTGTCAATAAAAGCAGAAACTCACCAATGAAGGTAGAGATTACTCAAGACAAAAATGGGGTGGATAACAGGATGTTAGTTGATGAGAAACTGTATCTGGAGGATAAGGGTGCGGAACCCGGACAACACATTGAGGCCAATAGCCATACAGAGATCCCTTCAATCCATGATTGTCCCCTATCTCGGTCTGTCAATAATAACTCTCTTCATTATAATCAGAAGTCAGACCAGGTTATTCATCCAGCTCATAATCCACCTGACAATTCATCCACCGGTTGGAGGAAATTAGGAGGGAATGAAAAAAATAGTGTCATTGCTCAAAAAATCTGTCTATTGGTTCAGATGATAGGAGGAAACAGGTAGGCCTGAAACCTGCATCTTCTTATTCTGTGATTTAATGTCTTGCCTTTTTTGGAATGTGAGGGGAGCAGCCAAAAGAGATATGTGGCATGCTCTCAAGTTATTTATTAGAAAGTATAATATAGGTTTGATTATTTTGTTAGAACCTAGAACTCATAAAGAGAACTGTCTGAAACTTATGAAATTTATTGGGTTTGATTGTCATTGGGTTGAAGAAGCTCGTGGTTTTTCTGGTGGCATTTGGGTGATATGGTCTTCTAGATTTTTTCAAATTGATTTTTTGGATCAATCTAACCAGTATATTCATATGAAAATCAAGGACAAAAGTCAGAATGTGTTTTTGTGTACAGCTGTGTATGCTAGTCCCCGTGAGGCTGAGCGTAATCAGTTATGGAGTGATTTGCGTAATATCAGTAGCTCTTGTTCTAAACCTTGGATCATGGGAGGGGATTTCAATGAAATTTCCAGAACTTATGAGAAGAAAGGGGGTTTAAATCCAGATCCTAAGAAATGTGAGCTGTTTAGTAATGTGTTGGATGATTGCAATGTGGCTGACTTGGGTTATTCAGGATCTCCCTTTACTTGGCAAGGTCCTAAATGGGGGCATTTAGATAGAATTTTTAAGAGGTTGGATAGAATTGTGGCAAATTTGAATTGGCGTCTGAAGTTTGAAGGAGCTAAAGTCACTAATCTGCCTAGACTTTATTCTAACCATAATCCTGTTCTTTTGAATTTTTTTGATAACAATTCTGATGTTTCTAAAAGACCTTTCAGATTTGTATCCGCTTGGCAGGAGCATCCTGGGTTTAATTGTTTAATGGAATCAGCCTGGTTGAGAGACTTTGATGTCCCTTATATGTTGCAAAGATTTATTCCGGCTGTTAATGTAACAGCCCGTTACGTACCGGTGTTGTTAACATTGATTATGATATTAAGCGCAGTTACAATCACAGTAATTGGGTTAATTAAATTACGGGCAAACTTTTTCCTTTTATCTTATTCCTTTTCATAACCATAACCTTTTCCGTAATCAATTAAAACAACACTATAATTGTAAATGCAATATGCGGAAGCATTCAGCTTAACAACACCTCTACTCTTTCTTTTTATTCAACTCATTTAAACCCATCAACTTAGTTTCATATCTTACCAAGCCCTACCCCTTTACATTAGTTACGCGTGGTTTCAAACCACGTACCATGTGGAGTTCTACCCATCAAGTTAAACCCCTTTCTTTTAGTCCAGAAAAAACTCAAATTTTCAAAATTTACACTGTGGTAATCGATTACCAGTGGGTGGTAATCGATTACCACCTGTCAAAAATGAGGCAGTAGCCAATTTTTCACATCCTCTGTTCTGGTAATCGATTACCAAGCTTGGGTAATCGATTACCTCACATGGTAATCGATTACCAAGCCTCAGTAATCGATTACCAGTGAAGACAGTAGCCAAATTTCGTCCCCTGTTGCATGGTAATCGATTACCATGCTTGGGTAATCGATTACTATGCAGTAAAAGTGACAGATTACAGCATTTTAAGCCCAAGAAGGGTTGTGTAATCCATCCCTAACCTCTTAGTACTCCACACAACACTTAAACATACTATAATTTAGGCTCTAGGCCATTCAAACATGCATTTTCATTCAATTATGTATCATATAGAAAGTCTTTAACATAATGGCCATTTTACATCAAATATGGTCCATTTTACAACATATTCACCAAGGCTTCTAATACAATGAATGTGGCAATGGACAATTCCCATGCTCACTCAAATATACAATATATACTCATGTCCTACATATACATCATATTGAAAAATCTAACATGTATTCATGAACTCACAAAGCATGGCATTTTCAACATGCATAGGTTCATGACCTAAGTCTAAAACATAAATCATATGCAAGATGTGTCCCTATCCAATGCTCATCACATGGTGCCTCCAACATGCACCTCATGCTCCACTCTTCCAGGCTCAACCTAACCTGAAATGATGCCCCACAACACGGGGTGAGATATATAAATATATCTCAGTAAACCAAGGGCCCTGGAGGTTTCTCCACCCCATGGCTCACTCAATGTGCAAATACAACATCATATAATATGCATGTAATACAATATCACCCATCAACTGGAGACAACCCGAGAACATCCACTCATGGATTCATGTTCAAGGACTCCATCATATAACTCCCGAGACAGTCCTGGCGCCTCTCCCATGGTTGAGACGACTCCATGGCAATACCCAACCGGAACTCCTCATGAGCCCTATCCGGCGGACGTCCCCCGCTTGGATCATCCTGATGTCGCTCCCAGAGTCAACACCATGGCAGTCCAACTGGCATTCTCCCGTAGGATGAACCCAGCGGATGTCCAAACCAACACACGTCAACTGGCCAGTGACCAAACAATTTTCACAAAATCAAGCAATATGCATACAAGCACACAATCACACAATGTCATAACCACATAATCCAACCACAACCTTCCACTAGGTGTGGTGGAGCACACAAGGGCTAAACCCCAGTTCCAATGGTTACCTCAATACCGAGCCCATGCTCCAAACGTAAGCTCCAAGCTTACCCGCTTCCAAAGCGTCCAAAAGAGGCAACCTAGATAATCCACGACATGATTATCAATCCATTTCCAAATGAAACATTAAATCTAAAATACTCATTCATTTTACTTCAATCTCTTTTATAGATTAAGTTACCCATTATATCATGAATCACACATTATTTCTTCTCGTTCCACTATATCACACTATACCATCATCCATTTAAACATCATATTTATATCATTTTCCATCAAATTCACAACCTTTACATCATTTTTCCTCCAAACCACCCTATGGTTCGAATTCTTCAAAGATTGGTTCTACAAGGTTTTCAATTTATTTTAACACTCATACTAATCATGTAATCTCATTATCAACCTATACCAATGGTTCATCATTCAATTATTAAATTTCATCACTTACCCATTTTCATGAAATTTCCACAAATTTTTCCTAAGTTAAAAACCTAACTTTTTCACCAAAATTTATCATAGCATTTCTAGCTTTCATGCATCATTCTAAGGCATTTTCATCTAATAGCATTTTTCCATTTGAGCTCTCTATCATCACACATCTAGAATCAAAGGTTTGAACACAAATTTCTAGATCTATGAATTCAACCATAAAAATACCACAAATATACTCACCATGTGTTGTATGATCACCACCAAGGCTTCACTAAACCATTAGAAGATCAAAACTCCAAGAAAACTCCAAAACCCAACATGGTTCGGATCTGTACAGTCCAAAAACGCAGCAATGGAGGTGGTTTCATGGCTTCTAAGTGTTACCGATGGATCTAGAAGGTTGTTTACAATAAATTTCGACACCGGAATCAAGCGATTCGGTGAAGAAATGAAGAAATGGGAGAAAGATGGAGGATGGGTGTGTTTTTGGCTTTTCTCCAGGGAGTTGCGCGCACAAGAGAAGAAAAGGAAGGAAGAAAGAAGAAAAAGAGGGTGGGGCCAAGTGACTTCGGTCACACGGGTCCCACACGCGATCTAACTTTAACTCCGATAAAAATTCTGATCATATATTCTTAATCTACATATTTTTCCAGTCCATGACATATTTTTCTTTCCTCAAAATATTGATAAAAATTTCACACTTATCGGTACACTCGTACCGCAGTATTTAACACTTAAAAAGTCACTATTCATCAATTTTTCCCAAATTTGCCTATTCACTCAATTTTCCGCCCTGATTCCATTTCCAGCATTATTTTTGTCATATTAAATCTCTAACTCCATTTTTCATGCCTCGGTTTACGTTCTTGGCAAATTACCATTTTGCCCTTTTAGCCCATTTTGGCCCTAAATTACGGATTTTCACTAATCCTTCCCTCTTAATCCCATATTTTATCCCATAATTTCACATTTAATTTTCCGAGGTGTTATATTCACCCCACCTTTTAGGAATTTTGTCCGCAAAATCAACTATGCACATATGCTAACTCGGGATACAGCCAGAGAATCTCAGTCCCCCGTACCCAAGAAGCTCCATCCAGTGCGCGGACACCAACATAATTATTTAAATTTTTATCTTTTGGCTTTCCCGCCACATTTCACAATAGTCTTGCCTTTCAAAGGCCCAATGGGAGACCTCAAGTCCTTCCCAATTTCAATATCAACCGGCGACACCACATGTGAACAACCGGAGTGCACCACACAGTTGTGCACTATCTCTGCTTTACCAAGCCAATTTCTTTTCATATGCTTTTCAATTTCTTTTCACAAGTCCGGCTACCTAGCACATATAGCTCATATTTTCTCTTGCCAGGTTTTCCTACCAAATTAACATATCAACTTATATACCCATAGGGTTATGCTACATCCTATTCAATCTGTGCCACACAGGCAACTAATACTTACTGGCACAACACAGCCACAATTTTCCTTCTTTGAATCTTTATCTCCACGGAGTATTAACTCTTGTCATCAATCTCTTTCACATTTCTTATTCCACATTAAACACTATTATGGAATCTCACAGCTTCTCAGTGCAACTCACCGAGTAATCATCCAGTTCACGCTCACTTTGCTTTTATTTTCGGAGGGAACAATCCCCATTTTTGGCACCTAGCCACAACTCGTACATCCACATTTTTCTTTTCTCATGTTCTTAACCTATAACATACAATTTCACCTCAACTCTTTACCTTTAACAAGCACCATCTTCGTGCTCAACAGTCAATTTATCCTTACAAATTTCAACAACTTCACCAAAACACAATGGCGAATCTTTTTCTCAAGACTTTTATCTGGTACACACTGGACCACACCTTACAATCTATATATTACATCAGCCATTTCAACGCTTTCAATCACGAATCCACTCATTAATTTTCATACACTAAATCATACTTACAACTTCAACTAATCATCTCCACAACTTCACACATAATTCATCATGGATTTCTCACATTAAAGGCAACATGCCTAAGATTTCCACTAACAACTTTTCTTTAATTATCGTTCCATACTCATGTTATCAGTTTCACATGTATTTCCTTCTATACATCCCACCTTCATTATCATTTCATTCAACCAGTAAGCATCACTCCAAGGTTACATATCATCTCTTTCTCATATCTGTCCCATCACATAGGGATTTTCAAAGCCTATTTATCATACCAAAAAGGACTAAATCCATCACTATCATTACTTTCATAATTTCATATCGGCTATTACACAAGTCTCTTGGACTATCAAAATTTCCACAAGCACACTCAATCATGTATCTTGATACCTAGCCAAGAACAACATTCACATTGTGTATTTTCAAACACACCTCTCACTATAATTGGCATCCATACAACTTCATCAGTGACTCTACCATCAAGGTAAATATATCAACTTTTTATTTCCCCAAATACATTTCTCTTTAATAACTAGTATCGCACTTTCTTACTTGACTATATCTTCATTAATCACTTCTTAAAATCATCGGCCACTTCGGCCACCAACTTACAACCATTGGCCACTTTGGCCACCAACTTACAACCATTGGCCACTTTGGCCACCAACTTAGCTTAACATCTAGCCATCACAAATCTTCCCAAAAGACTTTGACTCAATCCATCATCACCAATCAATTTCCATCCCCTTCACATAGGGTGACAATCCAACAATTCATTCCACATCTTCCGTAAAACCATAATTCCACACTACCACACTTGGTATACATTCATGCACATCTCCGTGTGCTCACATTCATAATTCAAACTGCCATCTCATGGCATCTCACACATTTCATCATATTAGGCATATTACTGTTCACTTATATTTATCCAAATTCACCTCTTGCGTTCCTCACAAGATACAATTCTCTAATGCAATGGGTAAGAACATCCCAGGTTTAACCCCTCGAGCTCTTGCTGTCCTAAGGGCCCCAGGTGCAATGCCCCACCAATCAGAGAATCTGTCCTTATAATTCACGCAAGAAGAGGTAACATTCCATCGGCTGTACTAACAGTCCCACTAACACAAGGTTCTACCTCACACTACTTGACTTATACCAAATAATAATAATAATCTCCGGGAACATAATCCACACGGAGATAGCCACACAGATAAACACATTCACATCAAATCCGTATATAACGGCAAACAGAGTTCTATATAGATACATAGTGGTATACTAGTTCTATTTTATTCTTGCACCATTCACTATAACTTTCCAATATGGTTCTTTTCTCAACAACATACTCATTTCACTTGACTAGTCATTAGTCTTAGTCCGTAGCATAATCATCCTCACATGATTCCAACATCTTTATCATATTTTGACTCAAAATTTTCAATTCATAACAGTACCCATATTCGGTACAGTCTTAATCCATTGTCTATCATGACCCATAGCAACCATGCTCAACACTGTGGGAGATCCACTTCATTAAACTGAATTCACTTTTTCTCTCAATATTTCACTATGACACCAAGAGTGCCCTCACTTAACAGTCCATGCATTCAGCGCATCAGGACCACCAGATACGTTATCAACTTCGAGCAGTGCTCGCCTGGGACTTCCAAGAGCAACACCTCTTAGGATTCAATCCACAAAGGGAAACCCAGGACAATTTCAATTGCCACATTATTACCAACATGTGTGCCATGGTATAACTTGCACACCGGGACTCCATCATGAATCCCATACCACATTGAGCATCCAATGACACTCCAAAGAGACAATCTCTTCCACACTTCCCATCATAGGGAATTTCACTTACATTATTACTCTTTTACCAAAAATAAATTTTTTTTTTTTTTTTTAGTTCATTACAACACACATATAAATTTAGGCACCCCGGCCTTCACAAAACATATAGATATACACATATATATATACTGGCGCTTAGCCATCACAGAATTATTATCCACCTAAGGTTAGGCCACCTCATCAACATTTCCAATGCTACACAACACTATGGAAGCATATCCGTACCATTAATACACCACACTCAGTTATATTCTTATCACCTCACATTCGTCAAGTCCAACCATCCTTAACTTATGGGCTCTCATACTTTCAATCAAATTCACCCAATGCCACAAATGACAATTTCCTCAACTTCTTATATTTTACTTTCTATTCGTATGACATCCTCACTTACATTCAACCAATCATTACGTCATCATGGACTAAGGTCCCAATTTCAACATTGAACCATTCACCACATCATTTCCAAAGTTCTTTTTAAGTCAATCACAAACCTACATCCACCTTTTGAAATTTCAATTTTATTTCTACCTCCAAGCATCTTAAGTCATCCCAGTGTATGCCCTCATCAAGGGTCTTGTAACCTTATACTTTACCCTAAGGTATCCAATATTACATATAACACTCATATTCAAATTCTCACGAATTCATTGGGGTTCCAATTTCCCTACCATATCAAGGTTATAGCACTAATTCCACATATAGTCAACTTTTCTAACTCCCCAAACATTTAGGGAAGACTTACCCACATCATAATACCATTATCAACTCAAATCAATCCTTTTACTAACCGCAAGACCACACATTCAACTATGGTAGCATTCTACCCAAAGTGGTTAAACATTTTATCTCAATTCATTCTCACTAAGTTCTCAATTACACCAAATTCACTTACTAACATATCCATTCGTGGGGTAGTCAACACTGCACCCACCACCTTAGCCTAAAGACTGACATTGGTGCTCCAGGGTTGTCACGAAGGCATCTTATACTGACCACACATTGAACACCAAGAAATGGGTTGATCAGGCCCAAACTAAGGAATCACATGTGTAGCAGTCAATAAGTGTCTACGTACAACTATACAACACTCACCTCAATTACACAATCATCAGAGTTCCCTAAAGAAACTGCTCTGATACCATAAAATGTAACAGCCCGTTACGTACCGGTGTTGTTAACATTGATTATGATATTAAGCGCAGTTACAATCACAGTAATTGGGTTAATTAAATTACGGGCAAACTTTTTCCTTTTATCTTATTCCTTTTCATAACCATAACCTTTTCCGTAATCAATTAAAACAACACTATAATTGTAAATGCAATATGCGGAAGCATTCAGCTTAACAACACCTCTACTCTTTCTTTTTATTCAACTCATTTAAACCCATCAACTTAGTTTCATATCTTACCAAGCCCTACCCCTTTACATTAGTTACGCGTGGTTTCAAACCACGTACCATGTGGAGTTCTACCCATCAAGTTAAACCCCTTTCTTTTAGTCCAGAAAAACTCAAATTTTCAAAATTTACACTGTGGTAATCGATTACCAGTGGGTGGTAATCGATTACCACCTGTCAAAAATGAGGCAGTAGCCAATTTTTCACATCCTCTGTTCTGGTAATCGATTACCAAGCTTGGGTAATCGATTACCTCACATGGTAATCGATTACCAAGCCTCAGTAATCGATTACCAGTGAAGACAGTAGCCAAATTTCGTCCCCTGTTGCATGGTAATCGATTACCATGCTTGGGTAATCGATTACTATGCAGTAAAAGTGACAGATTACAGCATTTTAAGCCCAAGAAGGGTTGTGTAATCCATCCCTAACCTCTTAGTACTC
>JAVKPL010004721.1:0-22914 GCA_032173675.1 Gastrolobium villosum
ATAATAGTTTTTATATTTATAATTTTTTAAGATTTCAATATCAAAATGACGTCGTTTTGGGAATAAATGCAGATAACTTATCTGCATTAACTACAGAAACATTTTTGGCAATGAAAATTTACCAAATGAAAGAAAACTAAACGTTGATCATAAGAAAATTGAATTCAACGAAAGAAACAAAGATAATAGACACGTTGTATATGTATATATGATCCCCATATTGCACGAAACAAAGTGTTTTTTTTTTTTTTTTTTTTTTTTTACTTTATTAATCCACTGAACAAAAGTTATGGAAGTGATTGGTCATGCCTATAATTAATTATTTTTGTATCTTCAAACGTTAGACGTACCATGTACCAAACGAGCTTATTTTAAGGGAGCCGGGACCACCATTTTTAGGTGGTCCCTTAGTGTAAACCAAACACAAAGGAAAGAGAAAATTAATGTTGTGAGAGGAAGCACCAAAAAATTTGATCCTGGAGCATATTAAATTTTTCCGTACCAAACACACTTATGCCTTTCAAGTGGGGCCATTTTAGGACTGGCATTTTCTTAATGTTTTCTTTTTCTCTTTTTCCCCTCATTGCCAAATAGTTTTATAATACCGATATCTTGCTTAATTTTCAAAAAAAAAAAATTATACATAATTTTCAAATTACTTTGTCCTAAAAAAATTATTCATTGTTGATTATTTTGATAAATTTAAGTATTTATTGTAAGAAACTGTAATCGGTAAATATTTAACAAATTAATCACTTATATACTAACAGAAAAAAAAATGTGTATATTACAAAGAAAAAAACCCTACTTTTCACAAAAAAAGACTATTAGAATATTATTTAGTCTCTAGAAATGGATCTCCTTTGTCTTGTTCTTTCAAAGTTCTTTATACTTTCTTTAAATTTTGACTTTTATATAGATATGTGCTTACTTTTCTTTTCACTTAATTATTGAGAGTTACTTATTTTAATTTATTTCATTTTGGTACGTACTCTTCATCTTAGTGTTTTAAAATCGTTTTCTTTATTTTGATATCTCATATAAATATAATCATTAATAATTTTTTAGTTTTACCATTGTTTTCACTTTTTTAAATATAAAATTAATAATTTTCAATTTTCCTACAAATACATTTCGACGAAATTTTAATCATTTTGGACGGAATTTTTTAGTAAAAAAAAATATTTTTTAGTAGTGATGTTAAGAATCTAAATTCATTACTGTAGTTACAAAAGTGTTTTAGCCAATTATTAAGACTATCAACTACTGAGTTCAAAATTTATGTATTATTTTACCCTTTAGATATAAATGTCCTAATTACTAATTTAGTTATCTATGCAAGTAGATAAAAGCGAAAAATTAAAGCGAGTAGTACTTCAAATAATCAAAAGTAAATAAAAGAATGATTCGAATTAATCGAATACAAGTGAATACTTCTGACACTAACCAAAACGAAAAAATATATCTCTGAACGACTAAACAATTTAGTTAGTACATATGTGATGGATTAAAATGAAGGAAATAATTATCAAGGACTAAAATGAAAGTAATACATCAACGAGGGTCAAAATGATATTTTATTTATACATTAATCTTGAAATATAAGTGCTTAATTATTCAGATCCGTGGATTAAAATGATATTTTATTTATACATTAATCTTGAAATATAAGTGCTTAAATATTTTGAGTTGGAGGATTTTTTTTCAAACTAATTTAATGTCATGAGCACAGTAAAATACTTTATCGTTTTCAAATGATTAAAATTAAGTTTATCAAGAATAATTTTAAATTAAAAGTACAACCAGCCTAACAAAAACTGCTGAATTGATATTAATTGCACTCATCTATATAAAATATGAATTATTTCAATTAAGGTTATATAATGTTTCATAAATTTTTTGAGGATATCTAAATCAGGAAAAGTTTAAATTTTAAAAGAGGAAAGCGAATTAGAAATATAGTGCTAATATTTTTTTAATTCCAAATACAAACGTGCTTGAGGTAAGCCCCTCATCCGCTCCTGACAGAGGTGTGAATTCCAGCTCCTTTGGACTGGTCCCTCACAAAAGTGCAATTTGACTAGTCAATTTCTCTCTTTAAAAAAAATAAAAATAAATTAACAAACAAGTGGTTCAATTGATAAAGATGAATAATGTCAATTTATTTTATTGAAGTTCAAATCTTGTCATTCGACTCAACCAGCTATCCCTTATTTTTCATTTTCTTTAAAAGAATTTAATTTGGGCACGTTTTAAAGAAAATATCACATGCACATATACAGTAAAATATTATTTTTAAGCTAAACGGGCCTTTAGTACAAGTGAAAAAAAATTTACTAGGGATATGCGGAGAAAGCGAGTTAGGTAGAAAAGTTAAAAAAAAAAATTATTTGGTTAAGTAAAATATTATCGGAAAATTTGAGTAAAATTTCCTGAATTTATATTTGGTTGAAGATAAAATATTATGTGAAATCAGGTCGAAATTATAAAATAACTTTTACAATATTTAATGAGAACTACTGATGTCTAAAGTCATCAAAGGGTAATCGACTATCATGTTCAATTTTTTTCAATTAGCTAGTTATCTATGAAATACCACCGTAGAAGTGGGATTTGAGCACTGTTTTTTTGTTCCTATTTTGCATACAAAGTTCAATGGCCGGGTAAATGAGTTAACTAGGCAAATTTTTTAATAACCTATATTAAACATGGACAAGTTACTTTTTATCCACTTTTAGATGCCTATCAATATTTCAAGATATCTGCTGCAAAACACAACCGTGGTTTTAATTTTTTTCACATGACTCCTCACTCTGTTACAACTTAGAAGTTAATGATTCTTTTTTTTTTTTTTTTTGGTACAGAAGTTAATGATTCTTAACTAACAAATCATATCATTATACATAAAATTTTGGTATTTTTTAAAGAAATACCAAAATAAATCCCGTTCATATTGTAAAAACCTTGGGATACACCACCCCAAAAGTTAGCTCAAAGGGTGGGAGTGCCCAAGGCCTTATAAAGGCCACATTAGTTGCACATACAACCAATGTGGGACTATATATCTCAACACGTCCCCTCACACGAGAGCCCATTGGGCTTGAAGAGTGGATGATGCAACAGGCCCAACCTACCTGTGCTAAGAGAATCCACAAGAGAAAATGGGGGATGACGAGGCTTTGATACCATGTAAAGAACTTGGGATACACCACCCCAAAAGCTAGCTCAAAAGGTGGGAGTGCCCAAGGCCTTATAAAGGCCACATTAGTTGCGCATACAACCAATGTGGGACTATATATCTCAACACATATAATGAAAGTGGAAATTATATCATGTCCTTCGTTTGGAAGGGGACCACCAAACTTCTGAAACATGTGAAATGGTTACACAAAGTGATCAATCCTCTCCGACATTTCAAATATTTGTCAAATACATTCCCTTCGTACAAACACAAGCACATTTAACACATTCATATGCTTAAACATTTTTTTACTTTCTAAAATCTATCCAAATGTTACTAACCAAGCTCATCCTTCTTTTCTGAGAACACTTTTCCAAAATATACACGTAACTTCGGGTTTTCGGCATGCATCTTTAGCCTTATGGTTTAGCTGCTATAAATAGGCATCAAACTTCTCAACAAGTAACCACAATCATCTATTTCTTCGCCAAACCATAGCCAAAAGTAATACACCTAGCTCATCATCATTTTTATTCGAAAAACTTTATTCAAGCTATGGGTCATTCCCTCAGTGTTTTGTTGTCACACTTTCAAGTCTTTTGGCTTTCTTTGCTTAGTATAGTCACTAGCCTTACCATTTTCAAAGTCCTAAGATCTCAATTGATTGAGAAATCCAAGAAACCAAAACTCCCACCAGGCCCAAAACCATGGCCTATAGTTGGTAACCTTCCTGAAATGCTTGCAAACAGACCTACATATAAGTGGATACACAAGTTGATGAAAGAAATGAACACTGAAATCGCATGTATCCGCTTAGGAAATGCCAATGTAATCCCAGTTACTTGTCCCACCATTGCCAGTGAATTCTTGAGAAAACATGATGCAACTTTTGCATCAAGATCATTAAGCATGTGCACTGATACAATCAGTAGTGGATATTTAGGTGCAATCTTTGCACCCTATGGGAATCAATGGAAGAAAATGAAGAAAATCATAAGTAATGATTTGCTTTCCCCACTCAGGCATCACTGGCTCCAAGATAGAAGGACTCAAGAAGCTGATAACCTTATGTTCTACATCCATAACAAATGCCAAAATCCAAATGGTTGTGGCTTTGTGAATGTTAGGGCTGCTGCACGTGATTATTGTGGTAATGTGATAAGGAAACTTATTTTTAATACAAGGTACTTTGGAAATGGTGGTAATGCTGGAGGACCAGGTTTTGAGGAAGTAGAACATGTTGATTCCATCTTCACTTTGCTTAAGTACATTTATGCCTTTTCTGTTTCTGATTATTTGCCATGCTTGAGGGGACTTGATTTGGAAGGCCATGAGAGTGAGGTAAGGAAAGCTATGGGGCTCATAAAAAAGTATCATGATCCTATCATTGAACAGAGAATCAAACAATGGAATGATGGATTAAAGGTTGAAGAAGAGGATTGGCTTGATATTTTGATCTCCTTGAAAGATGTTAACAATAACCCATCATTGACACGAGAGGAAATCAAGGCGCAAATCATAGTAAGTATTTCACTTTTCTTATTTATTTTTTTAATTTCTCCTTCATGCATTAATTAACACTTGCACATGCAAACACAAATTAACCATTCATCATGCATGTACGAAAAACATAAAGGGCCGACCCAGTTCAATACCCACTCGTGAGTGTTTGGAGAAGGACATACGAGTCAAGCCTTACCCCCGCTTTTGCGGAGAGGCTGAGTCGAAGCCGGGACCTTGGACATCACGGTAAGCATGCTTACCACTCACGCAAGTCGGCCCTTCCATGTACGAAAAACGTAAATTATTAAATCAAATATTATAACTCTAAGTCTCAAAATCAAACTACTCCTTGTAGGAATTGATGCTTGCAACAGTGGACAATCCCTCAAATGCTGTTGAATGGGCACTTGCAGAAATGATAAACCAACCTGAGTTGCTTGAACGAGCCACTGAAGAATTGGATAATGTTGTAGGCAAAGAAAGGCTAGTCCAAGAATCAGATATTCCAAAGCTCAACTATGTGAAGGCTTGTGCAAGAGAAGCTTTACGCCTTCATCCAATTGCACCTTTCATTCCTCCCCATGTGGCTATGAATGACACAATAGTTGGTAATTACTTGATCCCTAAGGGTTCTCATGTAGTCCTAAGCAGACAAGAACTTGGGAGAAACTCAAAAGTGTGGAATGAACCCCTCAAGTTCAAACCTGAACGCCACTACAAGAGTGATGGATCTGATATCGTTTTGACAGAGCCAGATTTGAAGTTCATTACATTCAGCACGGGAAGGCGTGGTTGTCCTGGAGTGATGCTTGGCACCACAATGACTGTTATGTTATTTGCTAGGTTGATCCATGGTTTCACTTGGAGTGCACCACCCAATGTTTCAAGCATCAACCTGGCTGAGTCCAATGATGATCTTGTTCTAGCTAAGCCACTTGTGGCAATAGCAAAGCCAAGGTTAGCAGCAGAGCTCTACCACACATGAATACGAAGCAACAATATTTAGTTAAATAAGGCAAAAAAAGTCGCTAAATGAAAGAGTCATACGTAAATTACGATAATGTAATGTGAAGAATGGCTCAAAATGTTTTTGTAGTTGAAATGTATTAATGTAATCTAAATTACAATAATATCTAATGTTGTATTATAGTGAAATGCCTTGATGCTAATGTTACACGTACTGTGACTTCGGTAAGTGCACTGATTCGTAAAAGTAATAAAGTATATTGAGCACGAGATTGTTCCCACGAGGATTAGAAATTGAATCACTAATTCACTATTTACGCTTTATTTAGACAATCAATCACAAAAATTTAATAGAAATTGTTAAGAACCTTGGGATACACCACCCCAAAAGCTAGCTCAATGTGGGACTATATATCTCAACACGCCCCCTCACACGAGAGCCCATTGAGCTTGAAGAGTGGACAATGCAACAGGCCCAGCCTACCTGCTCTAAGAGAGTCCACAAGAGAAAGTGGGGGACGGCGAGACTCTGATACCATGTTAAAATTGAAAAAATACCTCATTATCATTAAGCTAACTACTTCCAAAATACACTGAAGCTATTTATATTAACAACTCTAAACTAGAAAGGGGAAAAACTGAGAAGTCAAAAAGATAACAAACTAACTAACTTAAGTAACAAACTTAAGTAACAAACTAACAAACTTAAGTTCTAATTTCAGTTAGCTCCATCTGTCATGGTTTGTAGCACGTGGCCTAATATCATGAGAGGAGAAATTAATTTGATTCATCTGACTTGTGTTTGAAGTTGGGCTTGCTATTGGAGTTAGACTTGGGCTTGAGCCCATTGGACTTGTATCTGGTAAGAGCCCCCCGCAAGCTGGACCAAGTAGGTTCGCGAGGCCCAGCTTGGAAATAGCAGAGTTGAACGCAGGAAAAGGGAGTGCTTTGGTAAAAACATCAGCAACCTGATGAGCAGAGGAAACTGGTAGAAGGCGAAGTAGACCAGAGTGAATCTTGTCACGTGTAACGTGGCAATCGATCTCAATGTGTTTAGAACGCTCATGAAATGTTGCATTGTGAGCAAGATAGACAGCAGATCGATTGTCACAATACACCGAAGCTGTGTCCCATGGCAAACCAAGATCAGAAAGGAGGAACTTGAACCACTGCAGCTCGCATGAAAGAGCTGCTAAAGCTCTGTATTCTGCTTCGGAAGAGGAACGAGACACATTAGTCTGCTTCTTTGGACGCCATGCAACCAATGAGTCACCAATAAAGACGCAAAATCTTGTAACAGATCTGCGAGTGAGGGGGCAAGAAGCCCAATCTGAGTCAGCAAAGGCTCAGACACGAATGGAGCCATGAGAAGGATAAAACAATCCTTTGGTAGGAGCATTCTTTAGGTACCGGAGAATGCGGTGGGCAGCGGTAAGATGAACATCATATGGAGAAGCAACAAACTGACTTAGATGATGAAAGAAATATGAGATGTCCGGTCGTGTGGTGGTTAGATATAGTAACCTGCCAATTAAAAGACGATAAGTAGAAGGATCTGATAGGGCTGAACCTTGCTGTTGAGAGGAACGCGAAACCATAGGAGTAGAGGTTGGTTTTGCAGCAAGAAGTCCAGCATCAGCCAATAACTCCAATGCATATTTACATTGATTAAGAAAAATTCCAGATTTAGAGCGGGCAACCTCTAAGCCAAGGAAATAACGTAAATGACCAAGATCCTTAATACGAAATCGCCCATGAAGAAAATCTTTAACCTGCTGAATTTCAGTCAAGGAAGTTCCAGATAATACCACATCATCAACATAAACCAAAAGAACAGTGAATGAACTTGCAATCCGTATAGTAAACATAGAATGATCTGCTTGAGTTTGAAAATAACCCAGAGAGATGAGAGCAGAAGACAATTTTGCATGCCACTGACGACTGGCTTGCTTGAGCCCACACAACGATTTTTGGAGCTTACAAACTAAATTGCCAGAAGAAGATAAGCCAAGAAGATGATCCATGTAAACCTCTTCATTTAGATCTCCATGTAAGAAAGCGTTGTCCACGTCTAATTGCTCAAGGAACCATCCATTTGCCGAAGCTATAGCAAGCAATGTACACACAGATGTCAGCTTAGCAACAGGGGAAAAGGTGTCAAAATAGTCCACACCCTCTTGCTGGGTGAATCCCTTGGCAACCAAGCGCGCTTTGTATCTCTCTATAGATCGACCCATTGGAGTGGTATTTTATTTTTTATACCCACTTACTTCCAATTGTTTGTTTTCCAGGAGGAAGTGGTACCATTACCCAGGTATTATTTAGCTTTAGAGTAGTAAGCTCTTTCTCCGTTGCTTGTTGGCAATGAGAAAACTTGGCAGCTTGGGTATAAGACTGTGGTTCAATTTGAGAACAATAATTCAAGCAAAAATGGTGATATGAAGGAGCACAAGTATCATAGGAAACAACAGTAGATAGAGTATTAGGTGATAGTAGCTGTAGAAAGGCCTACATGATAGTCTTTGAGATATTTTGGAGGTACATAGACACGTGATGAACGTCTTGGTGGGCCATCTATATCCATTTGCTGTAACATGTCCTGGTCATTTGGTGATGAGATATCTGTTGAATAAACTTTAAATGTTTTGTTAGTTTTATATTTAATAGTCTTAATTAAGGAGTCATGAGTTTAGATAAGTGAAAGGCCAAAAGTTGTAAGAAAGTGAAAGGCCAAGAGTTGTAAGAAAGTGAAAGGCCAAGAGTTGTGAGAAAGTGAAAGGCCAAGAGTTAGAGAGAGTGAAAGGCCAAGAGTTAGAGAGGCCAAGAGTTGGAAGTTTAGTTTTGTGGTTTATGGCTAATTTAATGTTTTGGCTCATGAAAAGGCAATCTAGTGCCTATATAAACTAATCCATATTGTAAGCAACATATCACAAGAAAAAGAGAAATACAAGTTTTGTTTTCTCCACAAGAGTCTTCTCCACAAGAAAATAGTTGTTTTTATTTTAAGTTCTACATTATAGTGATACCACAAATTGGTATCAAAGCTATGGAGAGGGGGAGTGATATGACACTACCTAAGTTAACGAAGGAGAACTACGAGAATTGGAGCATCCAGATGAAGGCTCTTCTCGGATCCCAGGACGCTTGGGAGAATGTTCAAGCAGGTTTTGTAGAACCACAGGACACTGGAGGCCATTCGGCGGCTCAAACCAAAGCGTTGAAAGAGACGCGTGCAAAAGACAAGCTGGCGTTATTCATGCTCTTCCGAGCTGTAGACGAATCCGGGTTCGAGAAGATAGCAAATTGTGAGACCTCAAAGGCAGCCTGGGACATCTTAGCAAATGTCTATAGAGGAGCTAACCGGGTTAAACAAGTCCGGCTTCAAACCCTTCGTGCCGAGTTGGAGGGAATGAAGATGAAGGACACGGAAGGAGTATCCGGGTTCGTTGCCCGGGTTCAAGGAATTGTGAACCAGTTAAAACGGAATGGAGAAGATATACCTGACACCAGAGTGGTGGAGAAAATCTTGAGATCTTTGACAGACCAGTTCGAAAACGTGGTTTGTGCCATAGAGGAGTCCAAGGACCTGTCTACACTCACCATTGACGAGTTGGCGGGTTCCCTTGAAGCGCATGAACAAAGAAAGAAGAAGAAGGAGGAAACTCTTGAGCAGGCACTTCAGACCAAAGCAACAATTAAAGATGAGAAGATGCTCTATTCTCAAAATTTTCGAGGTAGAGGACGTGGCCGCGGTGGACGAGGTACTAGCCGTGGTGGTAGAGGTCGAGGCCGAAGTCAAGAAGTGTATAGTGATGAGGTAGGACAGTCAAATCAACAAAACTGGAGAGGAAGAGGACGAGGTCGACGAGGAGGTCGGTCACATTATTCAAACATCGAGTGTTACAAATGTGGAAAGTTTGGTCACTATGCAAAAGATTGTAACTCGGACAAGTGTTACAACTGTGGCAAAGTCGGACATTTCGCAAGAGAATGCAGAGAGGAGAAAAAGGTGGAGGAGACGTCCAACCTAGCCACAGAAGGCGAGATGAAGGATGGTGTCTTGTTAATGACACATAGTAAAGGAAGTCCAGACGATGACATGGAGTGGTATCTTGACACGGGTGCGAGCAACCACATGTGCGGACATAAGGACTTCTTCAAGGAGATGAGAAAGGTGGAAACCGGACATGTTTCATTCGGGGATGCCTCAAAGGTTGAGGTAAAAGGCCGAGGTACGATCTGTTTCCTACAAAAGGACGGGTTAATTGGCTCAATTCGAGATGTGTACTATGTACCCGACCTAAAAAGCAATATTTTAAGCATGGGTCAACTGATGGAGAAAGGTTACTCGGTTATTATGAAAGACCGGGTATTGTATTTGAAAGATGAGCAAGGTCGGTTGATAGTTCGGGTTCAAATGGGTAAGAATCGTATGTATAAACTAAATCTGAAATGTATACAGGTTGAATGTTTACAAGCCGAGGTGGAAGATAAGGCGTCACTTTGGCATCTCCGGTTTGGTCACCTACATTATGGTGGTCTAACCGAGTTGGCAAAGAAGAAGATGGTGGAAGGGTTACCTGGCATCAACTTTGAAGGAAAGTTTTGTGAGAGTTGTGTACTTGGCAAGCATGCCAGGACCACGTTTCAGAAGATGGCAAGATTCCGGGCTAAGCAACCTCTGGAACTAATACATACCGACTTGTGTGGACCCATCAATCCGGGTTCCTTCAGCGGTAAGAAGTATTTTATTTCCTTTATTGATGATTTCTCACGGAAAACTTGGGTTTACTTTCTGAAGGAGAAGTCCGAGGTGTTTGATGTGTTCAAAAGATTCAAGGTGATGATTGAGAAGGCAACAGGAAGCTATATCAAATCGGTGCGGTCTGACAGAGGTGGGGAATATACCTCAACAGCGTTTATGTCTTTCTGTGAGGAACAGGGGATAAGGAGGTTTCTAACAGCACCATACTCACCACAACAGAATGGCGTGGCTGAAAGGAAGAACCAGACTATTCTTGACATGGTTCGGTCAATGCTGAAGAACAAAAGGATGCCGAAGGAGTTTTGGGCGGAAGCTGTGCAGTGTGCTGTGTATGTGCAGAACCGATGTCCACATTCGAACTTGGATGATAAAACTCCACAGGAAGCATGGAGCGGTCAAAAGCCTTCAGTGGCTCATCTCAGAGTTTTTGGCAGTATAGCCTATGCACACATACCGGACCAGCTCAGAACCAAGCTCGAGGATAAAAGCAAGAAATATGTTTTTATTGGATATGATGAAAAAATAAAGGGGTATAAGTTGTTTGACCCCGTCAACAAGAAAGTCATAGTAAGCAGAGATGTAAAGCTCAATGAAGCAAATGAGTGGGACTGGAACAATTCTTCTGAGGTAAACTTTGAAGACGGAATCTCAACACAAATTATCAACCCGGCAAGTTCTGAAGCTTCTGATGATGAAGATGAGGTACGACAACCAAGGATGCGAAGCATACAAGACATATATGAGTCAACAAGTGAGGTACATTTTGTTTGTCTTCTTGCAGACTCTGAGAACATAAGTTTTGAAGAAGCCATCCGAGATAAGAAATGGCAAGATGCCATGGATGAGGAGATAGAAGCCATTGACCGAAATAACACATGGGAGTTAGCCGAGCTACCAGAAGGAAGTCGGCCCATTGGAGTGAAGTGGGTGTTCAAGAAGAAGATGAATGCTCAAGGGGAGATAGAACGATATAAAGCTCGACTAGTTGCAAAAGGTTATAAGCAGAAGGCTGGAATTGACTATGACGAGGTGTTTGCCCCTGTTACAAGGATGGAGACAATTCGGCTACTCATCTCACAGGCTGCTCAATACAGATGGCCAATGCATCAAATGGATGTAAAGTCGGCATTTCTGAATGGTGTTCTTGAAGAAGAAGTTTATGTGGAACAACCGCCGGGCTACATGAAGGCAGGAGAAGAGAAGAAGGTGCTGAGATTGAAGAAAGCACTTTACGGGTTGAAGCAAGCACCACGGGCATGGAATGCTCGTATTGACAAATATTTCAAGGAGAATGGACTTGAACAATGTCCATATGAACATGCTGTTTATGTCAAGAAAAATGGAGGAGACTTGTTAATTGTGGCTCTTTATGTTGACGACCTCATTTTTATGGGAAACAATGCCAAGATGATACAAGAGTTCAAGAGCACAATGACAAGAGAGTTCGAAATGACAGATCTCGGTTTGATGAAGTTCTTTCTTGGTTTGGAAGTAAAACAAAATGAGAAGGGAATCTTCGTGTCACAGGAGGCTTATGCAAAAAAGATCTTGAAGAAGTACAAGATGGAAGATTGCAACCCAGTTTCAACACCAATGGAACCCGGTTCAAAACTCTCTAAGTTTGATGGAGGAGACCGTGTTGATGCAAGCAAGTACAGAAGTTTGGTGGGAAGCCTACGTTATCTCACATACACGAGGCCGGATATCTCGTTAAGTGTCGGCATAGTAAGTCGGTTCATGGAGGAGCCGAGATACACACATTGGAAGGCGGTAAAGAGAATTCTGAGGTATGTTCAAGGTACAGTTTCACACGGGTTACACTACTCGAGCTCGACAAAATACAAGTTGATTGGATATTCTGATAGTGATTGGTGTGGAGACGTAGATGATCGAAAGAGCACGGCTGGTTATGTGTTTTTCATGGGCAACACGACATTCACCTGGATTTCGAAGAAGCAACCTATTGTGACACTGTCGACATGTGAAGCTGAATATGTAGCTGCATCTTGGTGTGTTTGTCATGCAATGTGGCTCAGGAATTTGCTAAGCAAGTTGGAGGAAAAACAAGTCGGTCAAACTGTGATCCGAATTGACAATAAGTCGGCTATAGAGCTAGCCAAGAACCCGGTAAATCATGAAAGAAGCAAGCATATTGACGTCCGATTTCACTTCATCCGGGATCAAGTAAAGGAAGGAAATGTGGAGCTAACACACGTGACCAGTCAAGAGCAAGTCGGGGACATCTTCACAAAGCCACTGCCGACGTTGCTGCTCAACAATTACAAGAAGATGCTTGGGATGAAAGATGGCAGAACCATTTAAGTTTATGAAGGAGAATTGTTGAATAAACTTTAAATGTTTTGTTAGTTTTATATTTAATAGTCTTAATTAAGGAGTCATGAGTTTAGATAAGTGAAAGGCCAAAAGTTGTAAGAAAGTGAAAGGCCAAGAGTTGTAAGAAAGTGAAAGGCCAAGAGTTGTGAGAAAGTGAAAGGCCAAGAGTTAGAGAGAGTGAAAGGCCAAGAGTTAGAGAGGCCAAGAATTGGAAGTTTAGTTTTGTGGTTTATGGCTAATTTAATGTTTTGGCTCATGAAAAGGCAATCTAGTGCCTATATAAACTAATCCATATTGTAAGCAACATATCACAAGAAAAAGAGAAATACAAGTTTTGTCTTCTCCACAAGAAAATAGTTGTTTTTATTTTAAGTTCTACATTATAGTGATACCACAATATCTTGTGCTGTGGAGTTAGACTCATTTGGTAATGATGTGTTGGAGTGTTAGTTTGGTTGTGTGGCGGTGGGTAAAGTATTAGGTGATAGTGTGGCAGGTTCTAGTGATGGATGAATGTGAGTGTGGTTGGGAAAGGCTAATGGAATGACATCTGTCATGGTGGGTGAATTCAAGGGATTAGGTGGCCGAGTGTATGGTTGGGGAAAGTCATAATAAGGCATAGTAGTTGGGCTTGTTGTGGAATTAAATGGTGAGGTGCTGTCTGTGATATAGAATGGAAAGTATGCTTCATGAAAAATCACATTTCGTGAGATGAAGAGTTCTCTGAAAGAGAGGTCATATAAAAAGTATCCTTTGGTTCCTTCTTTGAACCCAAGGAACACAGCTTTGCGAGCTCTAGGATCAAATTTGGTTCGATGTGCATGTAAAGAGGAGGAAAATGATAAACAACCAAAGACCTTGAGGTGCATCAATGAAGGAGGTTGGCCATATAGTTTCTGGTATGGTGTTTGGTTGGCCAAGAGAGGAGAACACAATCGATTAATGACATGTGTAACAGCCCGTGTTAACCCGGATTGTTAACACACTATCGTATTAAGCCACGCTTAATTAAAATGCGGAATAACTTTTTCTTTAATTCAATTATGACGTCATTAACTTACCCAACTTGATTACTTAATCATTTTCATAAAAATACTGCCTGTATGTAAATTGCAAGACAACTAACTGAATACCTCGTACATAAGTATAATGTGTGTATCTAGAACCGCAGGACTACAACATGCAGCCTGGGTCAAAATCCTGATACATTAATTACAACAGCGAATTAAAAGACATAATCAAACCATGTGGCATGGACAAACCCCATGCTCACCAAATAAGGCAACAATGCCCAATATCAGTCATAACATAAACTTAACATAAATAAAGCAGAAAACATAACAGCAGTCAAATAAACAGCAATCCACAACCAGCACGTCAGCATGTCATAAATATCAACTCAGCTCTGGCCTCCTGCCACCTGAGCCCTCAACATTACCTGATCCTGAAATAAGCGTCCCCAAACGTGGGGTGAGATCTCTAACAAGAAATCTCAGTAAGACAAGGGGTCCTCAAGGAGTCTCCACCCCAAGCTCACTTACATGTGTAATATAAGTTCTAAAAACAGTATTACAATATAAGTTCTAAAATCATGCGATGCAGCAATTAATCATGTCATGTGTACTTTCAAATCTACTGGCCAGAGAAATGTAGGAATACGTCTATGCCTACATGAGTACATGGATACTACCTGCACCTCACCCACATGCTTCTCCATCTTGTATGTACTACATACTCAGGATTGCCGTCTAGGTGGACACCACATGCATCATAAAAAGCTCATTGCATATAAATAGCTCAACAGCATTTCTAAAATAATAAAACATGTAACACAGCATGCATAAACCCATCCCCATGGGACATGGTGGAACATCAAAATGGCTAAACCGAGGACACGAAAGCTTACCTTGCAAGCTAGCTATCCAAGCCAAGAGTCCAACCACTCACTAGTCCACAAACAGCAGTATCACAATCTGATATGGACCAATAATACATTAATAATCATGCATCACAAGCATACAACTTAAAGACTATGCCTTTCCTTTACGTTTTACGTCTTAAGGCTTCCAACAAAGCCATAAGCCCTTAATCATATGATTCTGACTTAGTCCATTTATTACAGAAGTTCAACTTCCTTAAACTAGGGTCCACACACACCCAATAGCTTACTGTTCATACAGTACAGCTACTGTCTGCGCAGAACCCAGGATATCCGGATATCAGAAGGGGCATATCCGGATATGCCATATCCGGATATCACACTGGACATATCCGGATATGTCATATCCGGATACCCAGATCCCATATCCGGATATCAATATCCGGATACCATATCCGGATACTGATATCCGGATATCTGTTCGACAAATATCCGGATATCTCACGACAGAATGCAGTTTCTGCATTTCGTGAATATCCATCCCAAAGATCCAACTTTTAACACATGTACACGTTAAAGCATGCATCTTTAGGCATATACAAGTTCATTTAGGTGTTGGTTACTTCATTTTAACTTTTTACATGCCAAGACACCAACTTTAAGCAAGATAAACTCATGATCATGGTGAGGTAACTTACCAAAGTTCAAAACAGAGGCAAGGTGTGCTCTTGGAGCTCTCCCAAGACACTTCAAACTCAGCCTAAGTAGGAGCACGAAAATGGCACTTCAAGATGGGTTCTTGAACCACAAGAAGGCACTTTGAAGCTCTCAATGACTACCACAAGTTAGCCATCACTAAAGCTCCAAACTCATGCTCACTAACCTCACACACACAGCAACTCAACATACAGAAACTACCACCTCTCACACTCACAAGGCCACTCACAAGTGTTTACAAGAAGGAGAATGTGAAGGAATTCAAGAAAGGTAGTAACTTGGTGGTTTCTCCCAAGCAAATGACCAAGGAGGAAGGAAGTAGGAAGGGGAAGCAAAGCTGCAGCCTCGCACTCACGTTCAATGTGCATGCCTAGGGTTTTGTGCCCACTAATGTGTCTATTTATAGGCACATGGCCACTAATCGCGCAGTATTAGCCTTAATCGCAAAGTAAAAGATCTTGATCTCAAACTTCGAATTCTAGACCTACCCATTTTTCTAAGATTTGTCATATTTTTATTTTATTTTTCGGAGCACCTTTCCGGTACGCGCTTTTCCATAGCCAGTATCAGTTCTGGCATCAGATTACGTCATTTTGACTTGAAACTTGTTTTACAAGTCCTACATAATATTCTAGTAATTATCATGCATTCGTTATAATTTTCCGGGAGACTTTTCCGGTACGCATTTATACCGAGTAGCAGAACCGGTATCTGCGCTTTTCTTCCGAAAAGCGACTTTCAGCATTTTTACTCACTCAATATAATTATCTAAGCCCATTAATAATTATTAGGGTCAATTATGGAATTATTTCCTAATTATCATAATTAATTTACTAATTACCTTAATTAACGGTGCGGGTTCTTACATTCACCCCACCTTTTTAAGGATTTTATCCTCAAAATCAGAAACATACCTGTCTCGAAAGTCGGGATACTGTCGGAGAAGCTCATCCTCTCGCTCCCAGGTACACTCCTCAGGAGTTCTTCCTGACCATTGCACTTTGACCATCGGAATGATCTTGCTCCTCAACTGCTTCTCGCCACGATCGAGAATCTTGAGTGGTCCGACGGGAGTCTTTAGGTTCTCCCGAACCTCCACATCATCTGGCTTTACCACGTGCGAAGGATCTGCTATGTACTTTCGAAGCTGAGACACGTGAAACACGTCGTGGATGTTGGCTAGGTTCGGAGGTAAGGCGAGTCGATAGGCAACTGGTCCTACTCTACCAAGGATCTGGTAGGGCCCAATGAATCGCGGGCTCAACTTCCTCACGCCGAGTGCCCGTCCAACACCGGTGACAGGTGAAAGTTTCACAAACACGTGCTCATCCTCACTGAACTCCAGTGGTCGATGCTTGACATCATAGTAGCTTTTCTGGCGATTCTGCGCCTGCTTCAACTTTTCTCTGATCATTTGGATCTGTAGGGTAGTATCTTGGACAAAGTCCAAGCCAAACAGCTCTTTATCTCCCACCTCATACCAGCAAGTAGGAGTCCGACACCTCCTACCATACAGCGCCTCGTAGGGTGCCATGCCCAGACTAGCATGAAAACTGTTGTTGTATGAAAATTCAACCAACGGAAGGTACCTATCCCATGCAGAGCCCTGCTCCAACGTGCAAGCTCTCAGCATGTCCTCCAATGTCTGGATGGTCCGCTCAGTCTGTCCGTCAGTCTGAGGGTGATAGGCGGTACTCAATCTCAACTGCGTACCAAAAGCCTCCTGCAGCGCCTCCCAGAACCGAGATGTGAACTTCGGGTCCCTATCACTGATGATACTCTCGGGCACCCCGTGAAGCCTCACAATCTCACGGACGTATAGTTTGGCCAACTGCTCTGTAGTGAAGCTCACCTTCACTGGAATAAAATGGGCAGACTTAGTCAATCTGTCCACTATGACCCAGATAGAATCACAACCAGCCTGAGTTCTAGGCAAACCCACAACGAAGTCCATGGAAATGCTCTCCCATTTCCACTCTGGAATCTCAAGTGGTTGAAGTTTACCAGACGACTTCTGGTGCTCTATCTTCACTTTCTGACAAATTAAACACTTGGACACGAAAACAGCAACATCCTTCTTCATGCCCGGCCACCAGAAGCTCTTCTTCAGATCTTGATACATCTTTGTAGCACCAGGATGGATAGAAAACTGGCCCTTATGGCCTTCTGCCATAACCTCGTCAGTCAACGGACCTCGAGGAACCACAATCCTCTGCTGAAACATCAGAAGTCCATCCTCATTCCAAGACACACCGTCTTGGTTCTTCACATAGTCCAGGCACTCTCTATGAACTTGCGCCTCTTTGATCTTTTCTAACAGCTCGTTCACAACGTTTGCTGTCTCCAACTCGAAAAGTGCACTCTCGCACGGAGTGGTCACTGCCAACTTCCGAAACTTCGCAACCACATCAAAGTTACAAAGTAACGTACTATGCAAACTCCCGGATTTTCGGCTTAAAGCATCGGCTGCCACATTGGCCTTACCAGGATGGTACTTCAGCTCAAAGTCGTAATCCTTCAGGAATTCCATCCATCTTCTCTGCCTCATGTTCAACTCTTTCTGGTCAAACAGATACTTCAAGCTCTTGTGGTCACTGAACACCACAAACTGCATACCGAACAGATAATGCCTCCAAATCTTGAAAGCAAACACGATCGCAGCCAGCTCCAAATCATGAGTCGGGTAATTCTCCTCATGAGGTTTCAACTGTCTTGAAGCGTAAGCAACCGCTTTACCTTTCTGCATCAGTACACAGCCTAATCCTTTACCAGAGGCATCGCAGTATAATTCAAATTGTTCCGCAGGATCAGGAAGAACTAACACTGGAGCAGTAGTCAGTCTCTCCTTCAACTCCTGGAAACACTCCTCACACTCATGTGTCCACACGAATGGAGTCTCCTTTCGGGTAAGGCGAGTCATTGGTAGCACCATCTTGGAGAATCCTTCTATGAACCTCCTATAGTAGCCTGCCAAACCCAGGAAGCTTCTCACTTCCGTAACCGTCTTAGGCCTCTCCCAGTCCATCACGGCCTCAATCTTGTTAGGATCAACTGCAACTCCATTAGCAGAACTCACATGACCCAGAAATTTCACCGCCTTGAGCCAAAACTCGCATTTCGACGGCTTCGCATAGAGCTTTTTCTCTTTTAGCACTTGCATCACAATCTTCAAATGCTCAGTATGCTCCTCCTCCGTCTTGGAGTAAATCAAGATGTCGTCAATGAAGACGATCACAAACTGATCCAGGTACGGCTGGAAGATCCTGTTCATGTAGTCCATGAACACTGCGGGTGCATTGGTGAGTCCAAACGGAATCACCAAATACTCATAGTGCCCGTACCTCGAGCGAAACACTGTCTTTGGGACATCCTCCGGCTTTACCCGTATCTGATGATAACCGGACCGGAGATCAATCTTGGAATACACACAAGCACCCCTGAGCTGATCCAGCAAATCGTCAATGCGTGGAAGAGGGTACTTGTTCTTGATTGTCACCTTGTTCAACTGTCGGTAGTCGGTGCACAACCGCATGGTTCCATCTTTCTTTTTCACAAAAATGACCGGTGCTCCCCAGGGAGACACACTCGGCCGAATAAAGTCTTTCGCTGAAAGCTCCTCAATATGCTTCTTCAGCTCCGCCAACTCTGGTGGCGACATCCGGTATGGAGCCAACGATATAGGCCCCACACCAGGCAATAAGTCTATGGAGAACTCTATCTCCCTCTGTGGTGGAAACTCAGGAATCTCCTCGGGAAACACCTCAAGGAATTCCCTCACCACAGGAATGCCAGTGAGATCCTCCTGTGTCCCACTCACCAAACCTCCCAACATGACATAGCCAAAAGCCCCTGCTCTCAAGGCCCTCCTCGCCTGCAGGACTGAAATGAACGGTGAGGAACTGGCTGTGGACCCACCCGGAGACATCACCACTTTCTTGGCACAGCAGTCAATCAATGCACAGTTTCTGGACAACCAATCCATGCCCAGAATAATCTCAAGGTTGGCCATCGGCAATCCTATCAGATCTACCGAGAAATCACGGCCATCCCACTGAAACGCTACATCGCGATGAACAGTGGAGGTCAAACATTTTTCTCCGGTGGCGGTGGTTACCCGCATCGGTGGAGAAAGCACATCACTGGGCAACTCAAGCCCCACTGCAATAGGGGTAGCAACAAAAGAGTGCGTTTCCCCGAAATCAAACAAAACATCAATAGTTGAACCGCTAATGGTAACAGTACCTCTGACCAGGTTCGGAGCTCTGTCCGACTGCTGACGATCCAAAGTGTACACACGCCCCGCGGTAGGTGGCACTGCTGGTGCCCCAGTAGGAACCATCTGCAATGGCACAGCCTGCACTGCAGCAACTCTCGCCGTCGGGCAGTCTCTGGAGTAGTGGCCTTCCTTGCCACACTGGAAGCATATCAACTGCCCGGTAGAGCACGGCCCAAAATGTGACTTCCCGCATCCCGAACATCTGGGAGCAGGAGGTCTAGCTGTGTTCCCCTGAGCAGCAGTCTTTCTGAACTGATTTGGCGCTTGCTTAGCCGCCAACGGTTTGCCCTTGCCCTTGTTGGCAAAATTCTTGTTCTTCCAGGGAGTAGAACCACCAGCGCTCTGCGGCACCTCAACCTTGGCCCTCTTGGCCTGACTCGCACGGCAGTAGTCCTCGATGTCGCGGCACTGCTGTACTAAAGCTCCGAAGTCTCTCGAAGCAGAACCAGCAAGATGTCCAACAATGTCCTCATTAAGTCCCCTCCGGAACTTAGCCGCAAGAAAAACGGGAGTCGGTCTCGCCATGCGGAAATGAGAGAACTTGACCAGCTCATTAAACTTGGCCAGGTACTCGTCAACAGACAACGAGCCCTGTACCAACCGGTCAAACTCCCCTGCTTCCTCTCCTGTGAGTCATAAGGAAAGTACTGTCCCAAGAAGCTCTCCTCGAAGAATGGCCACGTCATCACATGGCCCTGCATCTCGTAGACCTGAGAAAGATTGGTCCACCACTCATGGGCCTCGCCCTCCAGCATGTACGTGGCGAACAACAGCTTCTGCGGATCGGTGCACTGCATGATCCGGAAAATCTTGTCCAACGCCTGAAGCCATCTAGCAGCAGCAATGGGATCATACGATCCGTCGAAGGTAGGTGGCTTATGCTTGCGGAAAGCATTCAGCCGGCGATCGATCTCGTCACGATCCTCAGCAAGTACGGAGATAGTCTGCATAGCCCCCGTCAAGTGACTACCCTCACCCATCTGGCTCTGGGTGTCCTCCTGTTGACTAGGCGGAGGTGGAGGCGGTGGCGGCGGTGGAGGTGGTGGAGGACCCTGGCCAGCAGCAGGACCAGCCCTCAACTCCTCCAACATGACCCTCATCATAGTCATGTTGGCCATCCGGTTCTCCTCCAGAACCTCTGCCGTGGTTTGCCGGTTCGCATCTCGAATAGCGTCCAGCATCGCCCGGTTCGCCAGCCTCGTGGCTTCCTGGTCGGCTAGTCGGGCCGCCTGCATCTCAGCCAATGCAGCCAGGACAGGATCCGTCTGATCCTCACTCGTACTAGTGTTCCTCCTTGGTGGCACCATGACTCTGCACAAGTTACACAAAGAATGAGTTGATCAGGCCCACGCCATGTGGTCACATATGCATTATCATAACACACACCAGTCAGAGAGAACGCAAAGTAGACACGCAACGACACATCCTAAGTTATTGCAATACATACAGGCTTTTCCCTAGAAAGTGCTCTGATACCATAAAATGTAACAGCCCGTGTTAACCCGGATTGTTAACACACTATCGTATTAAGCCACGCTTAATTAAAATGCGGAATAACTTTTTCTTTAATTCAATTATGACGTCATTAACTTAACCAACTTGATTACTTAATCATTTTCATAAAAATACTGCCTGTATGTAAATTGCAAGACAACTAACTGAATACCTCGTACATAAATATAATGTGTGTATCTAAAGCCACAGGTCTACACAAGTAGCCTGGGTCAAAATCCTGATACATTAATTACAACATTAAATTAAAAGACATAATCAAACCATGTGGCATGGACAAACCCCATGCTCACCAAATAAGGCAACAATGCCCAATATCAGTCATAACATAAACTTAACATAAATAAAGCAGAAAACATAACAGCAGTCAAATAAACAGCAATCCACAACCAGCACGTCAGCATGTCATAAATATCAACTCAGCTCTGGCCTCCTGCCACCTGAGCCCTCAACATTACCTGATCCTGAAATAAGCGTCCCCAAACGTGGGGTGAGATCTCTAACAAGAAATCTCAGTAAGACAAGGGGTCCTCAAGGAGTCTCCACCCCAAGCTCACTTACATGTGTAATATAAGTTCTAAAAACAGTATTACAGTATAAGTTCTAAAATCATGCGATGCAGCAATTAATCATGTCATGTGTGCTTTCAAATCTACTGGCCAGAGAAATGTAGGAATACGTCTATGCCTACATGAGTACATGGATACTACCTGCACCTCACCCACATGCTTCTCCATCTTGTATGTACTACATACTCAGGATTGCCGTCTAGGTGGACACCACATGCATCATAAAAAGCTCATTGCATATAAATAGCTCAACAGCATTTCCAAAATAATAAAACATGTAACACAGCATGCATAAACCCATCCCCATGGGACATGGTGGAACATCAAAATGGCTAAACCGAGGACACGAAAGCTTACCTTGCAAGCTAGCTATCCAAGCCAAGAGTCCAACCACTCACTAGTCCACAAACAGCAGTATCACAATCTGATATGGACCAATAATACATTAATAATCATGCATCACAAGCATACAACTTAAAGACTACGCCTTTCCTTTACGTTTTACGTCTTAAGGCTTCCAACAAAGCCATAAGCCCTTAATCATATGATTCTGATATCGATATCAGAAGGGACATATCCGGATATGCCATATCCGGATATCACACTGGACATATCCGGATATGTCATATCCGGATACCCAGATCCCATATCCGGATATCAATATCCGGATACCATATCCGGATACTGATATCCGGATATCTGTTCGAACAAATATCCGGATATCTCACGACAGAATGCAGTTTCTGCATTTCGTGAATATCCATCCCAAAGATCCAACTTTTAACACATGTACACGTTAAAGCATGCATCTTTAGGCATATACAAGTTCATTTAGGTGTTGGTTACTTCATTTTAACTTTTTACATGCCAAGACACCAACTTTAAGCAAGATAAACTCATGATCATGGTGAGGTAACTTACCAAAGTTCAAAACAGAGGCAAGGTGTGCTCTTGGAGCTCTCCCAAGACACTTCAAACTCAGCCTAAGTAGGAGCACGAAAATGGCACTTCAAGATGGGTTCTTGCACCACAAGAAGGCACTTTGAAGCTCTCAATGACTACCACAAGGTAGCCATCACTAAAGCTCCAAACTCATACTAGCTAGCCTCGCACGCCCGCAACTCGACATTTACAGAAAACTACAAGCTCTGGCGCTTCGCAGAGCGCTAAGAAGTGTTTCCAAGAGGGGAATATAAAGATAAGAAAGAGTAG
>JAVKPL010004722.1:0-22856 GCA_032173675.1 Gastrolobium villosum
TGGGCATACCCACGCAGCATCAGAAATTGGGTAAATCATTCCTGCATCAAGAAGCTTTACAACTTCTTTTCTCACCACCTCCTTCATTGTTGGGTTTAATCTTCTTTGTGGTTGTCTCACGGGTTTGATATCATCTTCCATGAGAATCTTATGTGTACAAAAAGAAGGATTTATGCCCTTCAGATCAGTAATAGACCATCCTATAGCGGTCTTGTGAGTTTTTAAAACTTCAACCAGCTCCTTTTCTTGGCCTTCGGAGAGGTCTTTGTTGATGATTACTGGATAAGTATCACCATCTCCAAGGAACACATACTTTAAAGTGTCAGGTAATGGTTTCAATTCAACCTTAGGGGCACCAACCTCTACATCTTCAGCTTTTTCTTCTAGCACCTCCACAGTAATTCCTTCTTTTTCAAAGGGTATATGATCACGAGCTCTTAACTCATAATTAATCTCTTGAGGACACTCCTTCTTGTGTTGAATGGTTTCATGAAAAGAATCAACCTGGAAACAATCATTATTCTCAGCAGGTCTCTTCATAGCTTCTGAAACATTGTAGATGATCTCCTCATCATTCATTCTCAGTTTGATCATCCCTTGTTCAACATCAATTAAAGCTCGGGCTGTAGCCAAAAAGGGTCTTCCTAAGAGCATGGGTTTCTCACTCCTTCTCCCATATCTAACACCACAAAGTCCGCAGGAAAGATAAACTTATCAACCTTCACAAGAATATCTTCTATAATACCATTAGGTTTCCTCACAGATCTATCAGCCAATTGGAGAAATACCTCGGTAGGCTTCAATTCTTCAATCCCCAAAGATTTGTACACTGAGAAGGGCATCAAATTAATGCTAGCCCCAAGATCACATAAAGCTTTTCCAATGCCAATATCACCAATAGCAATAGGGATATTAAAACTCCCCGGATCACTAAGCTTATCTGGAATTTTCTGCTGGATAAAAGCACTACACTCCACAGTAAATTGCTTGGGAAGGTACCTGGAATTCTCTCTGTAAATTGCTTGGCCAACTGGCCTATCTGATTCTCCAGGTTCTTGATGGAAGCATTTGTGTTTTTATTGTTGGCTCTAGTCTCCTCCATGAAAGCATTGGTATGTTGAGCCATCTCATTAGAAGCCTTAGCCATTTGAGCAAAAGCTTTTTCCCACTCAGCTGGCTCTCTTTGTTGATTCTGCGAAGATTGAGCATAATTATTGGCATTGTTAGATTTAAAATCCATACCAGATCCTTGAGTCCTTCGCTGAAAATTGTTGTTACCACCAGGAAAATTCTGATTTCGTTGGAAGTTTTGTTGTTGGGGAGGACGCTGGTCATACCAGATCCCATTCACTTGTGATTGTTGAAGTGAATCTTCTGATAATGGATTCGGACACTCACTGGATTCATGACTTTCTTGGCATTGATCACAAACCAGAGGAGTTGTTTGAACCTTTGACACTTGAAACTTGTCAAATTTCTCACTTAAACTGTCAAACTTTTTAGACAATGATATTACATCACTATCTGCTGGTTTTGTTGCTGCTCTTTTTATGGGAGCTAACACACTTTCATTCTCATTCCTTGCAAGCTTTTTGATCAAATCAATAGCCTTCTCGGATGTACTTTCCCGAATAGAACCTCCAGCGGCACTATTTATTATCATCCTTGTTTCAGGAGTGATTCCATTGAAGAATATTGCCACTTTTCTATCATCATCTCCTTCATAATGTGCACACTTCCTGTTAAGTTCCTGGAATCTATTCCATGTTGCACAAAGTGATTCTCCTTCCAGCTGGCGAAAATTTGTGATTTCACTCACCAGCTGATTATATTTCTCCACGGAGAAGAAATGAGCAAAGAATTTGCTTGACAAATCTTCCCATGTAAGGATGCTATTTGCTGGCTGTCTTTCAATCCATCTCAACGCCTTTCCCTTAACAGCAAAAGGGAATAACCGGAGCTTGATAGCATCGGTAGATACTCCATTGTGCTTAGTTGTATCACAGACCATCAGGAATCGGTCTATGAACTCATGAGGATCTTCATCATCAGCACCAGAAAACTGAACCCTTTCCACCAAAGAAATCAATGATGGCTTTAGTTCAAAGTTGTTGGCCTCCACATTTGGCCTCACTATGCTTGAATTGGCTCTGTTGAATACTAGAGTCAGAATCGTATTCAACAGTCTTGGAGGTTGATTGTTTGCATTTCCTCCTCTTCCATGACCAGCATTGTTGTTTTCTGCCATCTCTTGAATTGGTTGTAAAGGTATGTGCTTAGAATCTTCCCAAATGATCTGTCTAGCAGCCTTCCTTAGTTGCTTTTCGGTCCTTGCAATTTCAGAATCAATTACAAAGTCCTTAAGTGGAAGTCTGCCTCGCATAAAACTCAGGAAAATTATAAGTAGCACCTGAACAACATAAAACAAGATAAAAAGAATAAAAATAAAAATCCAATCTCAAGAATCTATGGTTATTTGTAATATTGATTACACAATCCCCGGCAACGGCGCCAAAAACTTGTTGCGAACTCGGCAAGTGTACCGATCGTTCCAAGTAATAAAAGTGATAAGTAAGATCGTCTCCACAGGGATTGTAAAACAATTACTATGATAACCAGTCCTCTTAAGTTAGATGAATCGATTTATGGTTTAACAAATACTGTAACTAATTAAAAAGCAAAAGACTTGTTTTTAGGTTTTTGTGAGAAAGACTTAAAATAAGAATATGAATGAAATGTTTTTGTAAAAGAAATGAGAAAAGCACTATAGCCAAGGTACATTCACCAAATGCTCCCAATTTTACTTTGGATTAATTCACAGTATTTATCGAAATTAACAACTCAGACAAATTATCATCTTGAAATAATTAGTTAGATCCCAATCCCTTGGTGATCTAACCCTTTAATTCAATTGGAACCCTAATCCCTTAGTAATCCCGCATGAAAATAAGCATTATGCAGATAAATCCCACGACTGCAATTCATACAAGTCTATTCCTAGAACATGCATGAATCGTCATCTTTATCTCCTTTCAGAATCAGAATTCCAATATTCCTATTGCAAACCCTAATCCCCAGAATATCATCACCTATTAGGTTGATCAGATCTAACAGAAATAATATCAATACGCACAAGATAAAGATGAAGTATATTAAAATCAACACATAAAGTGATTCAATCCTTCGCACCAATTGTTCACAAAGGGATCATGACCCTGACTACAGAAAATAGATCTAGCCAATCAACATCATGATCGCTGATCTGAATTCAACATGAACTTAAAATAAAATAGAAAGAAAAGTACAAGAACGGGACGACGAACACGAAGAACGCCTTCCTTCCTTCTCCAAGCCGGATCTGCCTCTAGGTTTTGTGTGTCTTCTCCATGAGGTTGAGTCTCTTATTTATAAGAGACTTTGACCTAATTTTCAAATTTTGAATTCCAATCCTTCGCGCCTCCCACGCTAACAGTGCCACTCCCGCGCTGTGAGCGTGGGAGCTTCTGCCTCTTTTTGGTCCCCCGCGCTGTGAGCGCGGACCTCACGCTCTCAGCGCGGGAGCCTCTGCCCAATTCCTGCTTCCCACGCTGTGAGCGCCATACCCACGCTGGCAGCGTGGGCTTTTAGCTTTTCTTTGTCCTTTTTGACTTCTTTTACTGCATCTTTCCTGTGAGATCAGTACAAACTCAGTGTAACACCTGATATTCAGACTTTGGATAATTTTAACAGTTATTCTGCCTTTCTTGCATCGATTGAGTCACTTTCTTCTTCTTTTTGTCTTGTAATTTCTTATATGCTGATCGCATATCAACAGCTCACGACCATGAAGTTTGATAGGTCACGAACTATGCAAAAGCACATTATTGAGATGACTAATTTTGTAGCAAAACTTAAGACCTTGGGACTTACTGTTTAAGACTCATTCATGGTTCAATTTATTTTGAACTCGCTGCCTTTTGAATATAGGCCATTTCAAATGAATTATAACACTATTAAGGATAAGTGGAATGTTAATGAATTGGCCAGTATGCTTGTTCAAGAATAAGGGCGTTTAAAGAACTATGTGAGTCACTCTATTAATCTCATGGGTTAGAAAGATGGGAAAGGACTGAAAGCAAGATCAAGACACTTCAATAAAAAAAGAAAGCACCTGGTTGTGTCTCACACGTATAGCTTGATTCGAAAAGAAGGGTAAGAAGTCTGGGCACTATCAAGTTGAATGTCCCACACGTATAGCTTGATTCGAAAAGAAGGATAAGTATCAATCTTTCGTAAGTTTCAAATCAAATTTAATTGAATTTCCTAATAATACTTGGTGGCTTTATTCTGGTGGTACAACTCATGTTTCGAACAACTTGCAGGGATTGGTTCGATCCGAACTATAAATTCAAATGAAGATTGTTTTCTCTTCATGGGAAACAGAAAGAAATCTTTGATTGAAGGCATATGGACTTATCATCTTGTCTTAGATAGTGGCTATCATTTAGACCTATTACGCACCCTTTATGTACCTTCATTATCTATGAACCTTATTTCAGTTTCTACGTTGAATGTTAATGGTTTTAAACTTATGTTTAGATCTGATTATTTCAATTTATATAAGAATACTGATGTTGTTGGTTTTGGTATTCTGATTGTTGGTTTATATAGATTGAAATTGAATGAGTCTTATGCTGAATCACTGCTTAATGTTGTTTATGATGTTGGATTTAAGCGTAACATAGAGAATGAGAATTCTGCTTTCCTGTGGCATAGAAGATTGGGTCATGTATCCAAAGAAAGATTAATGAGATTGGTGAAGAATGATATTTTGCCAGTTTGTTTTCTTACTTGTTTTCTTTGTATATATATGATTAAAAAAATCTCGTATTGCTTTGTGAGAGAGAGATTCATGAGCTTGAGTGTGTAAAACACAATTAATTTCATAATGCAAAGTCTAGAGTAATTTTCCTCTACCCTTGGATTAGGATTTGATCATTTGTTTTAAGTAATCTTGGTGTTCCTTTGATCTTTGTTCACGCAAT
Source organism: Gastrolobium villosum (assembly GCA_032173675.1). Taxonomy (NCBI): domain Eukaryota; kingdom Viridiplantae; phylum Streptophyta; class Magnoliopsida; order Fabales; family Fabaceae; genus Gastrolobium; species Gastrolobium villosum. Next base: position 5,025 of record JAVKPL010004722.1, read on the forward strand.
TTAGTTTTCTTTGTGCTGAAAATGGTAACACATCGCACATGGGAAAATGTCAATAATCAAAATGCTCATAATGAATGCTTTAAGTGGTTTTGAAAGACGACAACAACTTTTACGATAGATTAAACCTTTATTTTGGTATACAGAACTAATTATTTTTTAGAGGCGAGTACGTTATTCAGACTTTAATTTTTGTAAGTTATTTAGGAGACTAATCCTGAGTTCGGACTTAGTCACAGTTGAAGTTTCTCATTCCTCTTCAAATATATATTTGATAAAAATCAAACTCATATTCTTTTTCCATTATACTAAATGAGGTAGTATCTTTTGACACTAGTGTCAACTTTTAAATTTGACACTTCATCTGAGAGCCGTGAGATCAAAAAAATCAACGATGTCACATGCTTGCAAATCAGAATTGTTGATCTTTTTTGACTAACGACACTTAGATGAAATGTCAAATTTCAAATTTGATACCGATATCAAAGGATCCTACCTCATACTAAATATGTTTTGACAACTAAGTTACACCTATCGGACAATAGATTAAAACCAAATCTTCTCTAATATATATTGAAAGGGCTAAATTCGCTCAAGCCGTAATAAAGTACTGTTTTAAATCTTGTAATTATTCATATAAATTTTGTAATTTTTCCTATATTGTAAACATCAATTGAAAAGTCATATATTAATAAAAAAAATTAAAATTGTAATCAATTTATAAAATCTTTAAATTTATAAAAAATGCTCCTATTTTAATATAGAGCGGAAATCACCCTACACTAAAACACCACATTTTTTTTTTTGGTGTACAAATTCAGACTCTGCTTCTGGTCTTGTGAATGTGTCTTCAATCATGCTCCAACTCTATAGAATCTCTCGTCATGTTGGGTATGGAAAGTGAAGGTATCCAATAAAGTAAGGCGGTGAGATTTTCGTCCCCACTTCAGAATCAATGATTCGTTACAAACACAATAATGCGCAACACTCCAAATAGAAACGACACGATAATGCGAGGATAATAATGTAGGATTCGTTTTTTCTGGTGCAGATAAGTCCGATATAACATGGTGGAAATCATTATATTTTTTGTAATTTTAATTTATTTTAAGGTTATAATAATTTTTATATTTATAACTTTTAAGATTTAATATCTAAATGACATCGTTTTAAGAATAAATGCAGATAACTTATCTGCAGTAACTGAAGTAACATTTTTGCAGTAGAGTATTATTATATATTGGACCTATTCTGTCTTTATTTTTTTTAGGAAGACACGCATTTTAAAAAATGAAGACAACATATTTAAAAATTACTTGTCGAAGTAACATATATTAAAAAGTATTTATTAGTCTAGGATCGTTTTCAACAACAATTCTCAAACTATCATTTTTTCAGTTTCATTAGTAATGGGTCAAATTCACAGTGACTTATATGGATTTGCCCTATTATTAAAATAAAATAAAAATTTAGTGACGTATTTACAAAATAATAATACCACAATTCTCAGGTCAACGTAGGGCTGGGGGAGGGATTAAATTGAAATTTTTTTTTTCTCTTTTTATTCTTTAGCTTTTTTTTTTGGTACATTGCCAGGAGGTATCCCCATCCAACTTTCTCCGGGAGACAGGATTTGATTCTTGCACCAAATAATCCCTTGAGAGCTCAGCTACCAACTGAGCTACCCTTCATGAGTTTATTATTTAGCTTTAGTTTGGTTTACGTATGTTATTGTTTAGATACGTTTTTCTTTTCTGGGTCTAGTCTGCTTTTATTTATTGGGTTTATTTTTTGGTCAGGTTTTTGAGTGGGATTTTTTTTTTTCAAAAAGTAAATGTTAGAATAAAAACATTTTTTTATTAAAACAGTATAATGAAGAAAAATAAGAAAAAAGAATATAAAGGTTTCTTCTGAGATTAACATTTTATAAAAATATGATTTTATAAGTTACAATAGCATATTGACACGTGACTGATGTCACTTTTCATATTTAATAGTCAAGGCCTAGGTGATATAAATATTTCAAATTAAATAAAATTTCTAAAATAAAACAAACCATCCATTTTTTTAAGCACATGATTTCAAATTCCTGATTTCTGTTATGGGATAGTTACAAAGGTTTGAAAGTGAAGACAAAAATACTAAGACAGCTCTGGCATTCACCAGGAGAGATTAAAATATTAAACAAAAAATAACGAAACATGTGAACGATGAAAATTGTTAGGTGATGGGAACCTAGCAATGTCCGATTGTCAGGTGATGACAAAAAAACCAATGGAACATTGCCGGCGTGTTAGGTTCATCATAAAATAAATATTTGGTGCAATATTGAAAAGGTTTTATTACTTTTATGTTATATAACCTAACCTGACACTACTTTCTTATATACATATTAAAGAGATGAGGTCTACATATTTTTTTTCTCTTTTATTATTTCACTTTCTCTCTCCTTTATTGTGTGGGTATGAAATTACACTTATGTTATGTCACATAACATTAATAAAACCCATATTGAAATGTGCAACTTGACCATCTGAGTAGCATCACATATTAGCCCACACATATAAGAGGAAAGAGAATATTGATTGATGTGTAATGTTCTTATTGGTCGGTTGCTATGAATCTTCAATACAACTTTAGACTAAAGATTTATTTGTTCATGGTGGACCGAATTATAATTTTTTAATATTATATTCATAAAATGATAAATTTTTTATGATAATGGACTATTAATGTAAATAGTTAGTCCCTCGTTCAAAAATATTTTTTATAATAATTAACCCTTTTTATTAGTTTTAATAACACTTCTTATCCTCCTTCAATAATAATAATAATAATAATAATAATCATAATAATAATAATATAAGCTTACCTAAAAAAAATTAATAATAATAATAATAATAATAATAATAATAATAATAATAATAATAAGGAAGAGGAGGAGCAGAAGGTTAGCACGAGATGTTATAAAAGGATTATTAATTTATTACTCGGCGAGGGGAATATAGTATTATTATTGAACTGCATGTAGATTGTATTTATCAATGCTCTTTTGGAGAAGGCATTTTTTATAATCACTTATCAAACTAATATATATCAAAATATTCATTATTTTATGGTTGTTTTTTATCATGTCATAAACTATTCTCATTTTTTTGTGTTACATTATTAACGGGTCAAATTCACGTGAGGTATTATATGGATTTGCGCTATAATTAATTTTTTTTAGTACTTACAATGTTTTTAAATTCGGTTCAATTATTGATCCAAGTATTGGATTACTAGGTCACCGGTTCGACCGCATAATTAGGGGTGTAAATTGGCCTAGTGGCTTGTTATGAGCCCAAGGCTTGGCTTGCTTTAAGTTTGGCTTGATCTGTCTTGTTTAATAAATAAAACGGTCTCAAGCATTAAAAAAACTTGTTTAGCAAACTAGCTCAAGCCTAATTTAATGAGGCTTGACTTGAAAGATCATGAGCTCACATGATATATTATTATAATAAATAATGAAATTAATGTTTGTCTTTTTAAAAGACATAGAATTATTTCATTTTAGTCAAAATTACAGTATTTTATAATGAGGGAAAGGGATGTACAATGAAAATCAAGGGAGAGAAAGTGAGATATTTTTTTAATTTAAATATTAAATAAAAAATTCTAATTTTAACTAAAATGACCAATCTTTGAATAGACAAACATTATTCCCATAAATAATATATTTTTATGTCACTAAATCATGAGGGAGAATATTTTGACTACCAAAATTTTTCACTACCAACTTACTACAAATCTAATCATCATTGGATCAAGGAGAGAGAATGCTAAAGAATTTATGAAGAGAGAGAAAATGTTGATACAATGGTGATTAGATAGGTAGTAAGTTGGTAGTGGGAAAATTTGGTAGTAAAAATATGCTTCCTCCTAAATCATTAACCCTACTTTTAACCCTATTTTTTTACTATTGTCTACGGCTATTCTCTCACGGTCATAGCTTCACAAACAGGCTCTCTGACTATTGGTCTCTTTTTTCCTTCCTCGGTCACTTACAAATTTTAATGTATTTATAGTCTCAACATTTGGACGTATGTGAGTTTGAAATAAGGAAAAATGTTTATCCTTTTAAATGACACAACTTATATCCTTTCACTCTCACAAAGAGGTGGGACCCACACATTTATTTTTTATGTCAACTCTCTTTCCTCCTTTATCTATTTCTTTTTCTCTCTTAAAATGACACAACTTTACATCCTTTAAAATGGCACACACTTTACCTTTGAAATAAATACATTTATAATTATAAATGAGTCAAGTCACGACTTTAATTTTTCATAAACAAGCCAAGCCAAATCTAGAATTTAGCTCGTACCAAGTTAATAGGCCAAGCCAAGCTCAAAATATTTTTCATAGTCTTCGCTTGTTTAAGCTCAAGTTTGGCTCTACCCAGTTCATTTACACCTCTAGTATAATGTGGTAAGTATATGTTAATCTATAATTTACATTAAAAAATATAAATACACTCAAAATACCTGTAAAAAAAATGATAACAATTCCAAATATTTTAATATGAAAATAAATAAATTACACATCATTGTACAACAAAAGATCAATCAAACATATAATACTTGTGATACTGGTGCTTCAGACTTGCCACACCGACAACATATCCCTTTACACCTTTATAACCTAGAAAGATGCACGTGTGGGCTCGAGAGGAGAATTTTGTTTTGTGACTAACAAGAGTGCTGGCAAAGCAAAAGCCACCAAACACTTTAAGACTGGTTAGAATAGGTGGAACATTATACAGAAGTTCAAATGGAGTTTTATCACTTAACAACGGAGTTGAAATTTGATTTATTAAATGAGCGACATGTAACACACAGTATGACCAAAGTTGGATTGGTAAGCTTGCTTGGAAAAGAAGAGCATGTGACACATTTCGAGTATGTTGATGCTTACATTCAACAATCCCATTTTGTTCTGGAGTTTCTACACAAGACAATTGATGGTTTATTCCTTTACTTTGGTAGTACGTAGGCATTGCAAATTCTTTTCCATTATCGCTTCGAACTGTTTTAATAGTGATATAGAACTGATTTTGTATTAGTGTAATGAAGCTTTGTAAGTTCCCGTGAGTCTCAGATTTGTCTGCACGAGTATAGTCCAAGTAAAACGAGAGAAGTCGTCTGCCATCATTAAAAAAGAACCATGAATACTGCGAACTGAATATGGCCCCCACATGTCTACATGTATTAACTCAAAAGGATGATTGGACTTAGTAACACTTGAAGGAAAGACAAGTTTCTTTTGTTTGACATAATGACAAACATCATAACTAGTTACATGATTTAGAAAAGGTTAAAGCACATGGAATGGTTTTTAAAAGCTTGCTAAAAGATAATAGATTGACATTAAATTGATGCACAAATAAAACATCATAGAGAGTAATATTATTTGTTAAGCGAATAGTTTCGAATGAGTTTACAAATACCTTGGAACCATTAGAAAGGTTTATAGGTATCGATTTTATTGAATTTAATTACTCAAATTGAGAGGATAGGTGAGTTATGTGATCTGTTGCACCAGTATCAATAATCCACCGTGATTAAATAATACCAGTTGGTGAACAACTGACATTAAAGGTTGCAGAGGAAGTGTTGACATGGTCGGAAGCATGAACATCAGTGTTGACATCTCCCATCTTGGACTATAGCTGTAACACCCCGTTACCGGACCGGTGTGTTATCAACAAATATGGTATTAAGCGCAGTTACAATCACAGAAATTGAGTTAATAAATTACGGGCAACTTTTTTCTTTTTACACTTTCCTTTGAATAAACAATAACCTCTTCCGTAATCAATTAAAACAACACTATAATTGTAAATGCAATTCGCGGAATCAATCAGTTTACTAACATCTCAAATCCTTCTTTTTACTCAACACATTTAAACTCATTAAGTTACTCTCACATCTTACCATGTTGTAGTCTTATACATTAGCTACGTGTGGTTTCAAGCCGCGTACTATTTGGAGTTCTACAGACTAAGTTAGGCCCCTTTCTTTTTGTCCAGAAAAACATGAATTTTCAAAATTTACACTATGGTAATCGATTACCAGGGGGTGGTAATCGATTACCACCAGTTACCAAAATGAGGCAGTAGCCAATTTTCAATCCCCTGTTCTCTGGTAATCGATTACCAAGCTTGGGTAATCAATTACTCCACTAGGTAATCGATTACCAAGCCTCTGGTAATCGATTACCAGGCAGACAGTAGCAATAATTTCGTCCCCTGTTGCATGGTAATCGATTACCATGCTTGGGTAATCGATTACTATGCAGTAAAAATGACAGATTACAGCTTTTTAAGTCCAAAAAGAGTTGTGTAATCCATTCCTAACACCTTAATACTTCACACAAACCATACACATACCCTAATGTAGGCTCTAGGCCCTTTCATCATACATAATCTAATACCAATATATAATTTACCTCCTTCACCAAATTTGTTGCCATTTACACATCATATGGCTCATTTTACATCATAAATGTTCAATGCCTCAAAATACATTAGGTGTGGCCATGGACAAGTCCCATGCTCACCAAAGTAACAATAGATACTAAAGGCATACATATACATCAAATTTAAAGGACTTAACATGTAGTCATGAACATACAAAGGCATGACATTTTCAACATGCACAAGTTCATGATCTAAATCCAAAGCATTAAACATATGCAAGGTGTGTCCCAATCGAATCCTCTAACATACTGTGCCTCCCATATGCACCTCATGTTCCACTCCTCCAGGCTCAACCTAACCTGAAATGATGCCCCCAAACACGGGGTGAGATATACAAATATATCTCAGTAAACCAAGGGCCCTGGAGGCTTCTCCACCCCATGACTCACTCAATGTGCAACAATAACATTATGTAAAAATGCATGACATACAATATCACAAACAACTGGAGACAAACCGAGAACATCCACAATTGGATTACGTTCAAAGACTCCATCATATAACTCTCGAGACCTTCCTGGCGCCTCTCCCATGGTTGAGAAGACTCCATGGCAAAACCCAACTGGAACTCCTCATGAGCCCTATCCAGCGGAAGTCCCACGTTTGGATCATCCTGGTGTCGCTCCCAGAGTCGACCCCACGGCAAAACCCAACTGGAATCCCCAGCGGAATTATCCAGCGGATGTCCAAACCAACACACGTCAACTGGCCAGTGACCAAACAATTTCACACATAACATGCAATAAAGCATGAAACACATAATCACACAATGTCCAATGACACAAAATCCAACCACAACCTTCCACTAGGTGTGGTGGAGCACACAAGGGACTAAACCTCAGTTCCAAAGGTTACCTCAACACCGAGCCAATGCTCCACACGTAAGCTCCAAGCTTACTCCGCTCCCAAAGCGTCCAAGAGAGGCAACCTATATTGATCAACAATAATGATCATCAATCAATTCCAAGACAACAATTTACTTTCAAAATACACATGCCCAAACTCCTTAACTTAGGCCAAAGGGTTATTTACTCTTATTTTTCTTTATACATCATCATAGGCCAATTTATCACATACTCAATACATCCACATTCTTCCAATTTCACAACATCATACCAACCTAATATCCATTTTTATATCATCAAACCAACCATAACATCAATAAGTCGAATTCTCCAAGAAGTATGCTCCAAGGCTTTCCAACTCAATCCAACACTTTCATTCATCATATACTCATATTAACACATCATGCAACAACTTATCAATCCATTTCTTACACAATTCAATTTTCACAAATCTTAGGCATCATTCAAAAATCCTAAGTTATGAGCATTTTTCACCAATAATTTTTATTGCATTTCTAGCTCGAATACATCATTCTAAGACATAATCATCTAATAGCATTTTTCCATTTGAGCTCTCTAACACAACATATCACAAAATCCCTCTTTAGGGTCCATAATCCAAATTCAAAAATCAACCAATGAAATGTTGAAATAACTCACCCAAATGCACGGTATATGGCTCCACCTAAGCATACTCCACCATTGGAGAACCTAAAAGCTCCATGAACACAAATCTAAGCTTCTTGGCCGCGGACTAGAGGAGGGTTTTTCGCAAAATATAGTTGGATTCAAGGCTTGCCACTAGTGCCAATGTGTTTAGAAGGCCATTTACAACAAATTTCAACACAAAGTTTGCAAGATTTGGTGGAGAAAAGACCAAGTTACAAGGAAAGGAAGATTTTGACCTCACTTGCCATGGAGGGGCTGCATTTCACGGGGAAGAAGAGAGGGAGGAGAGAGAAAGTGTGAGGAAAATGTGACTTTTAAGTCACTTGAATCACAAGGGGTCCCACACGCGATTTAACTTTAATTCATCACCTAATTCCGATCACATATTCATAATCTACATATTTTTATGGTTCATGACATATTTTTATTTCCTCAAAATACTCATAAAAATTTCACTCTTATCGGTGCAATTATACCGCAGTATTTTTACACTGGGAAAATCACTATTCATCAAAATTTTCAAAACTTGCCTTTTCACTCAATTTTTCGTCCTGAATCCATATCCGACATTATCTTTATCATTTGAGTTCCCTAACTCCAATTTTCATGCCTCAGTTTACGTTTTTGGCAAATTACCATTTTGCCCTCGGTACTCATTTTGACCCCAATTTCAGGATTTTCACTAATTCTTCCCTTTTAACCCACATTTTATCAAATAAATTCACTTTTGAATTTACGAGGTGTTAGCAGATCCAAGATTCACTGAGACTGAGACTGAGAGAAGATATCAGTTTCTAGATTTTCTTCTTCATTCTTGGATTCATCTTGTATCGCAAGATTTGCAGCTTTTGGAGCAGTATTTCACTGCTTAAATCCCGGAGAAAAACCATGTTTCTCAAAGCAAGTTTCCACCGTGTGGTTATTCCTCTCACAGTGAGTGCACAACTTTGTTCTTCTACCTCTCATGTAGTTGTTTCTTCCTCTGCCATAACCATTGGTATTAGTTCCACCACGAGTAAAATTCCTTTGCATAGAAGCATTATATAACAACCCCTCACTATCAAGTTATATTAAGCAAATAAATTAAGTAAGTGTTTAAGAGATCAAGTATGTATTCAAGGGAATTTTGACAAGTAAATTATGTAACAAATATCATAACAAGTATAAAGATATAGTTCATGCCATACAAGTAAATTAGGACCCAAATGGAATTATTTGAAAAGTTTGTGGGTCAAAGTATAAATATGTGAAAGTTTAGGGACAAATTCACAAATAGGCAAAACTTTGCCTAAACTAGATTTTGACGGTTTAATTAGATTGTTTAGGAATTTCGATAGGCTAAAGTGATCTTGATTTGATCAAATTATGATTAGAGAAATTAATAAAAATGGGTGAAAGTTTGGTTAAAAAACCAACCAATAGTTTGGTTAATCGATACCTATAAACCTTCCTAATGGTTCGAAGGTATTTGTTATTAGATAGAGATTAGATACCTATAATTCTCATATCTTATAAATAGATATGAGATTAGATAGAGACTTATTATTACTATTTTATTTGAATTATGAATTTAAATAAAATTGTATTTTGCAACAATCAAGGGACTCGATGAAGATTTTAAGAGATTATAAATGGATGTGATCCATTCAACTCTATTCTTAATTGGAGCATTGCATGGAGCATTTAGACGGATAGATGTTTGTTTTAAAAATTATCTGTATATATATTTTGGTATAGCACGACCAATGTGCAATACTAATTGTAATGGCACGGAGCCATCGATTGATGTCTGTTTATATAAATTGATATGAATCGGGATTGCTGTTTATCAGGTATTAAGAATATTGTGGGAGTATGATCCCTGGTTTAGTCCAATATACAGTCGTTATGTTGTCTGTTGTATTTGTCAGACATAACATCTCTGACACCACATGAAAGTCAAGAAAGGTTGTACCTTGGTCAAACCTTGGTGCGCCTATATGAGGGTGAAAAACAAAAAAAAAATTATCTTTGATGCGGAAACATAGACAACCTATGTGGCTCATGTAATAGGATATGCCCCTTAAAAGCATGTACGGTTTAAAGTTCATACTTTTTTCACTTGAAGGCGTTAAAGAAGATGGCTCCCTCTAACGGTAATCCACACAGCTACCTCTTGGTTGCTTCTGAGAAACATTTTCTCCTTGAGTCATCTTTTCCTTAGAACTAGCTAGGCTCTGGCAAGGTGGATACTTTCAAGTGTTTAGTTTATTTTCTCAAGATTGTAATGTTGTCTTGAGGTTAGATGAAAGGAACAATAATGGAGGAAGAGATGAAGAGAGAAGGACGGCCAAGACTAGGGTCACTAGTCAAGAGAGGCGTTACTTTTCTATTGTCTTGGAAGGAGAGGGCTGCTACTTTGATGTTATATAATTAGGGTTTTCAATTCTAATCGAATAACATTACTTAGGTCCTGGAAAGACCGTATTGTTATACCGTATGGTATGCTCTCAGAGATACCGTATAATCAGGTATATACTTGGCTTATAGCTGATGTCCCAATCACTGCGCACAAGCAATAGGCTTATAGCCGAGACGTGGGTGTGTGCATAGTGTTGGCAGTAATAGTAAATAGGTTAAAAGTGTGTACCTGAGGTCTTTAACCTCTTATTTATAAGGGTTACCTCTAGGGTTTGTGTAGGACTCCCAGGTGCAGTAGGATTTATCTTCCTGTTTGTTGAGATATGGGTCTTATCTTGTCTAACTGTGTTTGTTTGATATTGTTAGGATGATTGAGTATCTATCCTTTAGTGGAGTCTTAGATAGGTAGTTAGGATATGATATATATATATATATATATATATATATGGAAAAAATGAAAATAAAGTGACTGGACGGTCCAGTGCACCTTGTTCTCCCGCAAGAACATAATGCAAAAATATTACAATGGTGTTCTCCCGGGAGAACATAGTTAAAATCTTACTATAACTGTGTTCTCGCGGGAGAACATAATGCACTAGACTGATTTTTACATCCAGTCACTGTATACTCACTAAACCCTATATATATATAGGGAAAAATATTTCTACAGCCACTTTAGATAAGGTTATCTACAACTATCCTTTTTAACTAAGTATGACCGGTCATACTTAGTTATAACAATAAAGCTGCTCTTTTTCCCTCTTTCCTCAAATATTATCGGCTGATGTGGCAGAGAGAGAAAATACAATTTTAATGTATGACCGTCATACTTAGTTTAAAAAGGATAGCTGTAGATAACCTTATCTAAAGTGTGTAGAAATATTTTCCCCATATTTATAAGGGAAAAACTATTCTCATGTCACATGATATTAATTTTCTTCCTACACACCCTTCGATAACCGTGCAACATTTTTTCTTTTCTTTATTTTTTATTTTTTAGGTGGTGGATCCCACCACTATGTGTCTATAACATAAGATTTCTTATATCATGTAACAGACTAGATCTAGATAAGCCCTATATATAAAGGGTTTTCATTTCCTCCTTTTAACATAACATAACAAACTTTCCTACACACATAACATTTTATTGGGCCCACACATTTTAAAACAAAAGAAAAAAGAAAAAAATATGGCACGCAAAACGAATCTCTATAACATTACACAATCACTCTTCGTACCACGTAATAAACATAAAACCCATATATAAACTAGAAAAAACGTAACGAGAAAGTTAAAACCGAAAGGGATAATAATATTGCAATCGATAATCAGTTTGACACCCTTAATAAGAGTGTGAGATGAGAAATGAAGCATATGAGATGATCAGAAGAGAAAGAAGGCATTGAAATCCCAAATATGCAAAATTTATTGACATCAGTGCAACTGCTGAGAGGGTGTTTGCTTCTTTACACGGAGGAATGGTGTGAACATCAAGAGCATTCCAAGTCCTACAGCAACATTCAGGAGAAAGAAGAGCATATGGGTGCCTGCAGTTAAATGTACAACAGTGAACTTCAGGTAATGTAACTAGCAAAATGAAAGGCACGTTCTGATATTCCAGATTATATTAACATCATATTCTACCTAAAATGATTGTTTGTTGTACTAACACAACTATCCTATTTACAAAGTAAATTCACAACTGGCGAGGTTAGAACAAGAATTTATATGTCATTCTAAACTTGTACCGAGGCGTGTGAAAATAATCAAATGAACCGAACCAATTCAAACAGCACAAAAGAATCATATTTTTACAAATTAATTTAATAACTGAATCATTTTATTCCAACCAATTCAAGAATGAGATCATTTTTTTCAATTTAATTAGGGCTAAAATCTAAACCATAATTGTTCTTGGGAATGTAACAAAAAAATAAATCAAATTAACGGAACTGAACTGTAAACCAAATCGAATTGAACTACATTTTTTCGAACCAGTTTTAGAATCAAACTATTTTCTCCGATCGGTTCAATAACCAAAACAATTTTTTAAACCGTTTTAGTTTGCTCGAACTGAATCACATTTCAAGTTCAGTTCGGTATAGAAAACCTAACTGTGCACACCCCTACGTTTAAAGCCTTTCTTTGTCTGATACCATTAAAGCCTTTCTTTCTATTTCCTATTAATTAGCATACGAGAATATTTAATTGCAACAAAAAAAAGTTTACAACTCCTACAATCAGTTTAATCATCGTTCGTTTTCGTTAATTTAACGATTATAATTTATTGAGAATTAATAAATATGACATGATAAATGTTATTAATTTTTAATAAATTATAACCGTTAGATTGATGGAAATCAACGGTGATTAAATTGATTGTAAGAGTCGTAAAGTTTGTTTGTGGTAAGTGGATCCGTTCCTAATTAGCACAGCCTAAGACATGAAATTTCTATCTAGGTTATATTTATCTCATTTTATATGAGATAAATAATTTTTCTACACAGGGGTGGGTCCACCACTCTTTTTTTTTTTCACTTTCCTCTTATCTGTGGATCCCATTTATAATTTTATTTCTACAATATAACTTCTTTTCCTACGGCATAATAAAAGTATTTCCCTTTCTTATATACTACAAATGAAATAGAAATTAGCTAAAACAAAATAGTTGAGCATCATACCTGGGAGGAAAGAAGCATCCAACCGCTTTTGTGACCAAGTTAATCTGCATTTACCAAGATCAGAATATGAAAACTGATTATATTATACAATTTTCAATATATCATCGTAGTCAGAATGTATCACTGATATTTTCCAATTGCCAAACTCTGCACAAAATATTTTTTTCGAATGAAACATTTATCAACTGCTATTGGATCAGATTATTGAAGGGCCGGTTTGACTCAGCGGTAAGTTTGTTTGCCGTGGTGTGTCAGGTCGCGGGTATAATAACCCTCACTAGTAGATGTGGATTTAATATGGAAGAATAATTAGAACTAAAAGAAATAAAGTCACCTTTGGTGAAAAATGAGTTAAAATGACAGTTAAGGGGTAAAAATACGGGTAAACAAAGTTACCCGAAAAGTAAAAGTAAAGTTAGAAATATGACTGGAAAAATATTCTACTCCAGTGGGTAAAGTTTGGTAATGAATAAAGGTGTATAGATAGTTAAGTGTATACCCCTTGGTATAGCGAACTCACTTAAGTAACTCAAGTGAGTTACTATTCATCATTTTCATTCTTCAATTTCACGGGCAGCAACAGTGAGGGAGAGAAGAGAAAAGAGGATTTTGATCCAAAATCTTCCAAGGATCATAACTCGAGCTAGAGTTAACGAAATTCATCCGTTCCAAAACCAAAGTTGAAGTGTGAAACCCGAGGAACAAATCTACGGTAAGAATACTCCGTTTTGATTGAGTTTTTGTTGTAGATCTGGATTTATAGTTTTGGATGAATAGTGAATAGTAACTTGGATGAATAATGAATAATAACTTGCTATACATATTGAATTTGTATATGCTCCTTTGGAGGAAATGATAGAGAATTGAATTTGATCGGTGAAAATAAGAAAAAAATTTAAGATGCCGTATTTTTGAATAGTACCGTATATGTGAATAGTATTGTATACGTGCATAGTGACGTATACATGAATAGTACTGTAGAGATGAACAGTACCGTATATATGAATTAATGAATCCTGGATTAGAGGTGTGTGATAAGCTTGAATTTGATGGACTAAAGCATTGGAATCATGAAGTTGGAATTGTATTGGACTTGGAATTATGGTTTGTAAGTTATGTTAAGGACATGATAAGTACATGGAAAGTGAGAAATGCCCATTAAGAGTTAGTGATTTTATGCTAACTAGCTTTGGGGGTTCTATATGTAAGTTTGAAAGGAATTAGTATATGACTTGTGTATTAGCATAGAATTGGCATAAGCTTTGTGAGAAAATGTGAAAGCAATAAAGTGTGTGTCTTGTATAATTACATGACATTGTATCATTTTATTGAGTTTGTTTTGAATTCTTCTTTAGGTGTGCCTAGGGATTTCGAACATTTGGATCCTTTTGGAGGAAGATAAGTGACTTATGTGACAAGTAAGACTATTGTTAAAGCTTCAAGAGGTAAGCTCTATGTTTATGGGATTCACTCCTACTTTGTGTTCCGCCATAGTGTACGGACTGTGGTCAGGTTGTATGATATGATATGATATGATAAGACTGATTATGATATGATTTCTGTATTGACTTTTGGTACACGGATGTCTTCTTGGGTTTTGCCTGAGATTGATAGTGTACACCTCTGAGTTACTCTATTTCGTTGTGCACTGCTTTCCGCTTGGGGTCATCCCTTGGGATTGATTGTGTACACCTCTGTTATGTGATGATCTTTGGCCATTGATCCTATGTACACTGATGTCTTCTTGGGGTTTCCCTGAGATTGACGATGTACGTCTACGATATGATCTGGTTCCGCTTGGGGTCATCCCTTGGGAACACGTACGTTGATTTCCGCTTGGGGTCATCCCTTGGGAATGATTGCGTACGTCTCTGAGATAACATGTTTCGTTCTGATGTGAGTATTGTAAAAGATATTTGTTATGTGCGTTGATTTTCGCTTGGGGTCATCCCTTGGAAATGACGGCGCACGTCTCTGTTATGATATGATTATATGTTCTGCTTAGTTATGATATCTGCTATATGTTGTATCTGTATATTATGTATCTGACTGTCATGCAGGAAGTGAGCCCAGGGTATGGAGAGTTCTCTATAAACCTGGAGCTTACTAGAGATTCGTCTCTAACCCCGTTTGGGGATATGATTTCAGGAACACAGTTAATTGAAGAGCCCTCATGGGACAAGGACACTACCTGTGGCTAGAGGTACTAGTATGAGGATATGGAGTTCCGGGTAGCCGGGGGCTACTATTTATTATAGATGTTATTTTTGGAGAACATATATTGTTGTATAGTGTTCTATTCATTTGGTGATCATGATGTTTGATTCATTATACAATATATGGTGCGTATGTGTTTTGTATATGTGTTCATATTTGATGCATGTTCATTTGTATATTCAGATATATGAATGTGCTGGAATTGCATGCTGTTAGACATAGTGGCACGGAGCCAAGTTATGCATGCGCCCATGGATGGGTATATGATCCTATATGGATATCTGGTATGTCTAAAAATATATATTGTAGAAATTGTCTATCAGGATACCTTGAAAGTGGGATTTGCAAATCCCCGGTTGTCCAATTTACAGAGGTTACTCTGTCCGATTTTCGTCTCCGTCCAATAAGAATTAAATTAGAAGAAGTATGCAATGTGATATGTCATGTGAATGAAGTTTAAAAAAGAAGGAAAAGTTAGCTCGTATTTTCGTAAGTTAAGTCTTCCGCTGTTTCTGTTTGAATCATATGTATGTTAATTGAACCGGCTCGAGACGGGGATGTTACATTTATGGTATCAGAGCAGTTTCTCTAGGGAGTTTCCGTGATATATAGCATAGGATGTTTGAAGTTGAAATTTCTCGAGTGTTTTCTTGGAGTGCTGTATAATGCATGTGTGATCACTAAGTGTGAGCGTAGCTAACTCATTCCTTAGTGTAATATATGCAAAGATATGGTTCCTCCAAGGAGGACTCGTAGGATACTTAATAATGCTGATCCATCACCGGATCTTGTTGTAGCAATTTTCGCTGAACTACAACAGACTTGGACTGCAACTAGGCAGAAAGAGCTTGAATTATTAATGAAGCATTCAATTTGACTGTGATAAGGATGAGATTCCCTATGTGTATTATTACGGCTGTTGGGAATGTTAGTGAGGAATCATTCATATGGAAGGATGTGAAGTTTAAGTATGATGACAGAGAGTATTTTGCTAACTTTATTGTCTTGCACTTTGTCTCTGTGAATGTAATTTTGAGAATCGATTGGTTATCTAAGCACTGTGTAAGGATTGATTGTTGCAGCAAGATCATTTCTATTTCCTCTAACGATGAAGTGAGAGAGTCTCCGGATATGTCTGTCCTGCGGGTTGCAAATGCCTTGAAGGAAGGAGATTCAGAGTTTATTCTGTTGGGAGGTCGGGTTGGCGTCAATAAGGAGCCAATTTCTGATATCCCTACTTTCTTTGATCTTAAGGATGTCTCTGGATGAAATTTCGAATTTTTCCATCAGAGAGGGAAATTGAATTTTCAATTGACTAGTTGACTGGAGTGAGGCCTATGTCTCTAGCTCCATACCGAATGTCACCTCTGGAATTATTTGAATTAAAGAAGAAGAGTGATGACTTGTCCAGTAAGAATTTTATTAGACCGAGTATGTCTCTGTGGAGAGTCCCAGTGATCTTTGTTAAGAAGAAGGACGAGTCTATGAGATTATGTACAGATTACCGGCAGTTGAACAAGATTACCGTCAAGAATTAAGTATCCTTTGCCGCGTATAGATGATTTGTTGGATCAATTGCGTGGTGCGACTGTATTTTCTAAGATTGATCTCCGGTCCGGGTATCATCAGATCCGGACAAAAGCCGGATGATGTTCTAAAGGTAGATTTCAGGTTCTGATGTGGATACTATGAGTATCTGGTTATTCCTTTTGGGTTTACAAATGCAAAGGTCATTTTCATGAGTTATATGAATCAGATCTTTAAAGCCTATCTGAATTCGTTTGTGGTTGTCTTTATTGATGACATACTAATATATCCAAAGAGGAAAGAGGAGCATTATGAGCATTTGAGAGTTGTTCTGCAGATTCTTTGAGAGCATCAGTTGTATGCTAAGTCATCCAAGTGTGATTTATAGCTTTCTGAGATACAATTCCTGGGTCATGTCATTTCATCTGAAGAAGTGGCAGTGGACCCGAGCAAGATTGAAGCAGTGTTAGAATGGGAACGTCCTAAAAATATTACAGAGATCAGTAGTTTTCTTGGTTTAGCTGGGTATTATAGGCGTTTTATTGAAGGATTCTCACGGATGGTACTACCTTTGACACGGTTAACCGTAAAGGGAACCCATTTGTGTGGACCCAAGAATGCGAAGTGAGTTTTCAAGAATTAAAAAAAGAAGTTAAGTAACACTCCGGTATTGATTTTGCCTGATCCTGCAGGTAAATTTGAAATATACGGTGATGTTTCTAAGTTTGGATTAGGCTGTGTATTGATGCAGCAACGTCAGATGGTTGATTATGTTTCTCGGCAGTTAAAACTGCATGAAGAGAATTATTCAATACATGATCTTGAGTGGGCGGCCGTAGTGTTCGCATTGAAAATCTGGCGACACTTTCTATACGGTGCCGATTTTGTTGTCTACAGTGACCACAAAATTGTAAAGTATCTGTTTGATCAAAAAGAGTTGAATATGAGGCAAAGCCGATGGGTTAAATTTCTGACA